>CM041781.1:146458831-146492394 GCA_023374045.1 Limonium bicolor
GGTGTTGAACTATCTTTCCACCCCAATTTGTGTTCGGCTTCCCTTGATCTCATGATAATCAAAGTTTCACCTCCCACTTCAATTTTCAACCAACAATTAATTCAACATATCCCATTTTCTATCTTTGAATCCTTCTAGTCATAATCATAACATCTCCAAGGGATAGAACTCCGTCTTATCAATCTCATCCAAATCCAACTTAATTCAAGTTACCTAGAGGAATTTAATTCTCACTAGGTTTATGTCGGTCTCAACCCTTCATAATCACAACATTATATATACATATTTTTTTATCAAAATACAATACATGGTTTACATTTATGCACCGTCGGGTTTAGTTCCCCGGGAGTTTTTCTTACTCCCTTCCACTTGTACTCTCACACACCACTGTTAACAAATAAACACACTTCCCACAATGGTATTCGCATCTTCTGTGCGCAATTACCACAATTTAACCACAAAATAAATGCGTATGTTTATATAACACCGCGCCAACCATCATAACAATCATTTTTGTCTATGCACAACCCCGTTCACGTACACTTGTACGGTAAAAAACACTAAGTGGTTTTGCGCTCTACCCCCTTAAAAGGATTACGCCCACGTAATCAATCACTGAGCATTGGCTTAAATGTTCTGCCGTCGTGAAGTGTTTAACCTCCACGCGGCCTATTATACAATGAATTCTGATTAGAGGATCTTAACCATATTAGCGGTTTTTCCTAAACCAAAATTCACATTGGAGTTGTAACTCTTAACCGGTTTCGGTCCTGGCCTGTAAGGCTTTAGGCATTGATGACTAGCCATCCATTCATATTCACCAATGTATATCCGGTATCTGACGCATGGGCTCACTGGCCTCTGTTGCGCAACCCTGAGAATTATAGAGCTAGTTTGCCCCATTCGTTACCGTTACTGTATTGTACATCTCCAATGTATTACCTTTATCGAGGTACAATGGTTTCTCAACCGACGCATGGTATCTTTACCCTGAGCGAATGCGGTGAGTTTCCGATTTTCCATCCACTTCTCCATAGCTTACAACGTAAACTACTATGTAATTCACAAGGTTGACTTGCTTCTACCGACTTACTGTCGGTTTGAGATTGAGCTACTACCTAATGTGTAGTGCTCTCTCAGTTATTTTCTCATACCTGGGGTATATCTCATACCGATATTTGGCGGTTTAGTGCTACCGTAGTCCACTTACTGTTAGTCATGTCTCCACCTTTGGTTTTTGTACTGTATTCTTTCATTGCTGCGGCCTTGCATGACCTATGCATCGCCATTATAACATTATTCCTCCACAATTACCATGCTTCTGATCCTAGCTATCCCCTTGATCATTACTGCGCAGTGCAATACCAAACACTCAGTCATACAGAGTGCAGAGGCGTAAACTCTTGACAGTAATCTCTCATGCGATTGCGATAGGAATTTACACTGTGTTTCCCGAAATTCCCCACATCTACTTGTCACCGGCTTACTGCTCGTTCGTTTGCTATCACTTACTGTTGTACCCCCACTGGGGTTAACTCATAACTCTGCTCACTCACCATTTTATCATCTACCATACTCATACAACGTCCGCTTATTGCGCGCCGTGTCCTTACTCATTATATAACATCAACTTATACTGCATTCGCTATTATATTAGCTTCTGCTATTACGCTGGGTTTATCTGGCCACTTATTTGGCTGATTTTTGAATATACTACTTATTTTTTTCCTGAGCCTTTCTGTTTCTTGAGCGTTGTTCGCTACACATTTAGCTTTAGACACCTATGGTGATTGCTATCAGACTTATTACTCTTCCTGCGTACACAACTGGTACGAGCACTTCCTTTCGTGTTTTATTTATTCAAATCACTCCTGGGGTAGTAACAACGTGGTCCATCCTCCACACATTTCTTGAACTTGATTCACATAACTTAACCGCTCTGCGTCTCACAATATCGAGAGGTAATCCCCACTCTTAATCAGTGGTTCCGCTTACCACTTTGTCCACTTATACAACATAAGCTTCTACAATCAATCGAATTTATATAACATATCTTTTGCTTATGGCTTTAGCCTTATTTGCCTTGAGCTTGGGCTCATTGTAGGCTGTCCACACATATGTACTTCTCTGTACAACATACTGTTTAGAGGTTGTAGTGGGCTCCATGACAAGGTCGTTGCATTCCGTTTCCTTTCATGGAATGCCCCCTTAGGTTTTGTCAGTCCGTCCCTGGCAACTTAAGTCTAACTGGGTGTTAATTTCAACTCTTGCGTTTCTGTCATGTCATTTTGTGTTCACAATTATTGATGTGAACCCTTTAAGGATTGCTCCTGGGTGTTGCTACTGGTATATTCAGTTGGCCACGCCGTTTGCGTTTCTTAACCGTTATTATCTTCTTCTGTGAAGGTCAACATTTCTAATAATTATAGGTACTCATTCTGGGAATTTCATCCCGTCCATTGCACATTAATGTGTCCACATTAGGCATCTGCCTTGCCCTGCTTTCAGCTATCATGTTTATCCCTGGGGATCCTTAAGTCACATAAGCTGTCTTTTACATTCAGTTAGTGCACTTCGCACCTCCCTGACTCTTAAACATTTCCTTGAAAGGAATTCACTAATTCCTTAGTCTCGTTAACTTAACTGAGTTCCTTACTTCAAGCATTCCTTGTATTTTCTAGCTCCTGTTGATTTATACTGACCGTAGACGGAGTCGACTACTTTCCCGTGTTTCGGACTCTACTGGTATACATATATGGGGTATCATACTGATACCATTAGCTACTTACCCACTAACCTATAAGTAGGTCTGTCAGCCCACATCTCCTATCGGAGTGCGGTCGTCCCACAACACCGTTGGTACACTTGTAGTGTCCGTCACACGCCTAGGTGAAGTATTCTGTTGTCAACTCCCTTATATTGTCCCGCGGCAATATTCATTCCTTGCTTCCCGAACTTAATCGAGGGAAGGTTATCCACTGTTTATCCTTGTCAATTGCCCCTGGTTTCACTGGTTTGGTTTAAAAGAAGGTTTGGAAAGAAGTGTTGGCTTGAAAGAAAATCTGGTTTTGAAAAGAAGGGGTTTTGAATAAATTTGGTTTGAAAGAAAATTCCATGGTTTCACAACATCTTCTTACCTTAGCCAAGTCTAGCTTCTTGCTGACTGGTGTGTTTCCAATTACAGAGGTTAGGCTAACAGGCCCTTCCATGTTATGACATTCACATTTAACTTTATTACTTTTCCAAGTATTTGTAGTGGTTATGAATTTCCTGAACAGCCCTGTTATAGTAGCACTTGCTATGGCAAGTGCGCCATGCTACTGGCTATCGGTTTGACACATACCGATTGTGGTATTGTTTTGACCCATATTGTCATCAGTGGCCTTGTTGGCCCTCACTGATCTTACTGCCTTGATAAATACTCCTCTAGGTGACTTCTCACTGTTTCCAAGTGATATTCATTAACTAGGGGTTTCCCATTCTGGGAGACCCCTTTTTCTAGTATTGTATTCCTTTGTATCCCGTTCCACGTATTTGGGCACTACGTTGTAGTTCCCTTGTCGGTTGATATACCGTTGGTGTATTATTTATCAACTGTGGTCCCGTAGACACTCGTCTCGGGTTTCACTAATCCATTCTTGCCTGTTGCACGGTCGGTGCGTTGCAAGCTGTTACTCTCGACTGCTTTGCATGTCGACCCAGGTTGCCGGAAATTCTATTCCTCTATACACAAGATCCTTCATTCTTTGCTATGGAATGCGGTTAACATTGTTTAGATGGAGACCGTCTCCGGGATTCCCAGTTTTCGGGATCTACCGTATGACAGGTTCTCCGTCCCTAAAGGTATTTAATAACAGCCAGATCGGGTATTCCCGAGTAAGAGTGGACTCCATCTCTCTGGCGTTGTTTCCAAGTTATATAACAGGGATTGTGGAGGGTGGGATGGATATAGTAGGTTTCCAGTATTCACTGGTAGTTCCTTACTAGCGTATCTCTCACACTATCACTCAACCCTTAACCCAAAGTACTTAATCCTAACTCGGTATTCCCTAAGCTCGGTAATTCATCATCAGAGCGATACTTCGCTCTGATACCACTTTTTTTAAACACCCCATCCAACAACAAACACATAATAACAATCTGCAGCGGAAACTCAACTCATCACATTACTTATTCCAATGGTGTTCACCCGTTAACCACCCACGTGGCTAACAAGGCTAATACATGTACATTTGTATCGGTCTGATGGACTAGATTCCCGAGCAACTACACAATACAATCCTCATTCCATCTTCAACATTTATTATATACATACACTCCCCCTGTACCGAGTATTTACAAACTACTGCCGATAACAACTTCGGTCTTACTACGCCTATCATACTTACGCCATTTAAATGGCTACCCATGTATAAACATCTGCCCCGTCCTACTCTCGAACGGTTCCCAGCTCTTGTACCTGAAATAGAAAAGGAGAGAAAAGGGTGGCCCCCAAGGGGCTCAGCACCTTTGCTGGTATGGTAATCCCGCAGCCCACATGCTACCGGGCCACGCACAACTAATTGTCGTCTTAGCATGCAGTTGATTATATTTTAAATCATGCATACAAACCATAGACATACAACACATAACATTTCGCCTCAATGGGCTCAACCTATAACCAACACAACCACACTTACCACCATCCAATGATTCCTTAAACCCTAAATGGCTCTCCTCCAAACGGAGCTACTTCCTTAACGAACGACATGTACCCATTAATCGGGTTATCCTTAAATGCCTCTTGTCGCAAACTGGGATTCATTTCCATGATCCACACACTCCATATCATCCACATAACTCATTCCACACAAACAAAACATAACAACCCTTTCTTGTTTCGACGTACACATGAACATTGCATTCATTTAAAACATCCAATTATATATATATATAATATATATATATATATATATATATATATCATAGACATAGCAAGGGAATTGCATAGCATCATAACATTTCATAACACCATAAAATCGGTTCTCACAAGGAACCTTCCACCATAGTTAGTATACCATGTGAGCCTAGGGATTTTGCCAATCCATGTTAAGCTCGTTACCATCCTCGTTACCGTCCGGTTATATAGAACGGGTTTAACTTATACCCAAGGTGTGTCGGATATAGTAATCCCAAGCACACCGAAATAACATACGTATGCCCCTGTTGCCCGACGTGAGTCCAGTACTAGCTTTGGATAAGCTAAGGAAGGTAGAAACCAAGTTGGAAATACCACCTATACATACACCAAGAGAGCCGAACCGGATAAGATACGACTCCCGTCCATCACACCGCGTGCCGGAACAACCGGACTCCTCACCCACCCATTAGTACATACACTTAATAATAAGTAGTTAGGGATCCATTATGGAGCCCTACCCATCACACACCATACGTATCCATAACCGAGTTCACACAAGGAGGTTCACACTTGCTCACAACAACATGTCCAATTAACTCACACATAGCCGTGGTTAGCACGTTCCCAAGGTTTGGGCCGTCCACTCCGAATACCGATCACTCATGTGTTCCTATTTGGGTTAGCTAAGGTTTAACACATATTTGAGGTTAAATGTATCGGAGGCCAAATTCGCCACATAAATGAATTACTATAAACTCATTACATGTTTTAATCTTACAAGGTGGCAAACACTCAATAAACATATTGGCATACAAGCCGGTGTAATCCGGTAGGACACAGTTGCAAGAAAACCATACCTGTCACCGGAGTCCACTTTACCACGTCCCACTTATGTTCCTCGAGCGATTCTCGAACAACTGTTAACATCACATGTGTTTTATTATTAACATCGGGGTTTGCTTGATTATTTAATGTCTAATGTTTTAACTTCCCCGTTAACTTAGTTACATAACTTTACATTTTTAACTTGTTTTACTTTTACATTTTGATACAACTTTTCACCCACTTAATTTCCATTTAAAACTCACCTAACATGTCCTTAACAACCTTATAACATCATTACCCATCAATCCCCATCATTACCTTTCATTTCATAACCTTAAACCACATTTTTGGTCCGACCGGACTTGCCGACCGACTTGTCCATGTCCGGTCGATTCCAGAACACATTTCCGCCAAAAATTTTCCACTCCGACCGGACTTGTAGTCCGGTCCTATGTCCGGTCCATTCCAGAGAGTTTTTCTCCCTTTGAAAATTTAGCCCGACCGGACTTGCCAAGTCCGGTCCTATGTCCGGTCCTTTCCAGAACTAATTCTCGCAGGGTAAACTGGGCCCGACCGAACTTGCAAGTCCGGTCGCAAGTCCGGTCTGCCCCAGATCTTTTGTTTTCCTTTTTACAATCAACTCCAAACTTCACCCCATATAACCTAGTACATCCTAACCTCATTTGAGCACTTCAAACACACCTTAAGATATCCTTAAACACTCACAAAACTCTTTTTCTAATTCCTTAACCTTTACTTATATCTTCACAAAATTTCTTGCACTTACATGTTTTCTCCTAGTTTTTCAAGTGGTGTTTCATCCATAATAACCTTTATACCAAGTGTTTCCTCCCATCATCACATCATCTCCCAAGCTCTTCTCTACTAACCAAATCTTCTTTTTACAACTCCTCATATTCCTTTCTCAAAACCTTATCTAAACATTATTCCCACCTTGCACATCACATAACCTAAACCTTAGACAAACTTCTCCAAGACTTTAATACATTCACAAAAACACTTATTGAATTCCTAGAACTTCCACGACATGCCTAAATCCTTATAGCACCTTATACACCTTAATGCATGTGTTCTTCCTTAGTGAAGCATGTATCCATTCCTAACAATTCCTAGTTCACCCAGTTCATTTAAGCACTTTGAAATCCTTATACATTTTACAAATTTCGCCATGGGTTCTCTAGCACATCATCATTCCAAAACTCATAGTTTTCACCATTAAACACTCAAGAACACCTAATTCCATCAAGAACATTATCACTCACAAAACTTCACCAAATTTACACTACATCACAAATAGTGCATATTAAACTTGCTTGGCACTTAGGCCCTTAATAACATGGCTCTTAGGCCCTTAAATAGCATAATCCTTAAACACTGAATTTCCCACATAATAATGCCTTTGACCTGCAAATACATACACCAATACATATGTTCTTTTACTAATCTCCTTGAGAACACTTTACTAGGTCATTCACCATTTGCTCTTTAGGTAGTTTTAACAAGCATTATAAGCTTATTTCTCCTAAGGCATTAAACCACATTGAGATAGCTTGTTTACCTCTTTCCTCACAATTTCTTTCTTGTTTCCTTGTAAAACCGGTAAGGCATTTGGTTCCTTGCCAACAACTAAACATATACCAACATTGAAATGAGTATATAAGCTTTAAGCTTTATCTCATTGTAAACCCTAGTTACATATATTATCTTAAGGTATTAACATGATTGTTTTCCTTGGAATGGAAAGAGAGCTTGAATATATTCAAGAGAGGACTCCTCCTAGCCCTTGGAAGATTCAAATGAAGCTAAACAAGCAAGGTAAAGACACCATGGTGAGGTTAATTTTCGGCCATGTACTAAAAGGAGAGGAACTTGATTTTTCTTTGAGATTCCTTACCTAGAAGCAAAGGAGAACAATAATATGTGAAAGGTGAGCTCAAGCTCCCATCAATGGTGAATCTCCTTGGCACCGAAATTGAGTTCTTGAAGATTTGAAAAGGTAGAAGTGTAGAGCTTGCTCCAACTAGAAGAATGGTGGTCTTGGAATTGAATTTGGACCATGGAGCTAGGAGTTACAAGCATTCAAAGATGGAAACAATGGTGGTGTTGGTGTTGCTGTATCAGCTCGTAAAGAGAGCAAGAAGGGAGGCTGGGGTCGTGTGAAATGAAGGAGGAAAGAGAATGAAGATAGAACTTGCTTTAACAAGATATTTGTATTAAAAGGTAAGTTTCTCCTTTTTACCTTCCTACCCTTCCTCTCCTTAATTGCTTTTTACATGGTGGTGACTCACCTTCATAAAAACCGGCCACCATATAGCTAGAAGGGTGTTTTGGTCTTTGTTGACCAACTTAATCACTTATAACATTATATGTTACAAACTAGTTATAAAAATCACTATTCACCAATAACAAGGCACATAGAAGTGAAATTTTTGATTTCCCATTGATATAGCCACCCAAATGTGATACTATATAGTACACATGTTAATTAAAGAGTAATGATGGACATTTAGCCATTCAAAACTCATTTACAAGACAATTTTTTCAAAAACGTGCTTTAAGACTTCTTAAAGCACATTTTGTGTTTTAACTTGTTTTCAAGCTTGGTTTTCTTTAGTAATTGATTTAATATGTTCATTAACATATAATGAGGCATAGGTATGACCATTAGGCCTTATACACATTTATCCCAAGCTTAGAGCACCTTTTTAGCCATATTGACCTTAAGGTATTTATTTGTGTTTTGTTTTGGTTTTCATTGTCTACCAAAGTTTCCTAAGGACTTAATTAGCCCTATAAGACCATAATTAAACATTATCAAGTCTTGGTAGGCTCTTGAGTCCTAGCCAAGTCACTCCAAGCTTAGAGCATGTTTTGCTCAAACCGTGTCTTAGTGTTTTATTGTGTTTACCATTGTTTAAATGTTTCATTTAGTTTTCTAAGGCACTTTTTAGCCTTTAAACACCATAGTTTAACATTTACACAACATACCAAGGTTTGGGGTATTTCAACCCATAATCCACATACTCCACATTAAACAACATATAACATACACTACATAACAACACATAACCACACTTTGCACGTTTCCACGTGTCAACATAACACCGCAATAGATATTGCATCACACAAAATACATAACATAACGGGAATGGTTCTCTTAGGAACCGACCCAAACATTGCTTATACACTGGTGAGCCTAGAGAATGTTGCCAGTCTCATGATAAGCTCGTTATACAATAACAACAACACTCATTACCGTCCTAATAGTCGGACGAGTAACTTAAGTTAAGGCGGTTCGGGTTTGGAGGCCCGAACACACCACACAAACACATGTTCCCCCTAAACCGATCATAAGTCAGAAGCTAAGCTTTGGAGTGAGCTATGGGAGATCATAACCCGTGAGGGAAACAACCATAACAAAGAGAAGGGTAAAGCTAAGAAGGATACCCTCTCCCAAACAACGCGCGACCGGCCAAACCGGATTCCTCACTACTGTTAGTACATACTTTAGATATTGGCTAGAACCCCACTGTGGAGTTTGTCACAACTACACACCATACAGTATTACAACTGGGTTAAACACACAAGGGAGATCCCTACATTCACATACACATATCACACAATTAACACACGCATAGCCGTGGTTAGTACGTCCCATGGTTCGGGTCGTTTAATCCGAATACCGAACTCTCATGTGATCCTAGACTCAGTTACTAAGGTTAACACTTCCGAGGTTAAATGGTATCGGAGTTGAACACGCCACATAAATGAATTACTGTAAACTCATTACATGTTTTATCTTACAACGTGGCAAACATACAGAAAAAACACATTGGCATACAAGCCGGTGTAATCCGGTAGGACACAGGTTTGCAAGAAAACCATACCTGTCACCGGAGTCCACTTTATCATGTCCACTTACGTTCCTCGAGCAATTCTCGAACAACTGATAACATTACATGTACTTTTATTAACATCGGGGTAACATGATTGTTTAAAGTCTAATGCTTATAACTTATCCCCGTTAATTTAATTATATAACTTCACATTTTAACTTGTTTTACTTTACATTTTAATACAATTTTTCCTCCTCTAAATTGTCATTATAACTCACTTACATGTCCTTAACAATCTTATAACATCATTACTTAACAATCCCCTCATTACATATCATTTTATAACCTTAACATTTAAATCATCTTACTTAACTTAATCTCTCAAGTCCATATATATTTATCTTTCTAACCATCAATACTCTCTTAATGGCATACCACTAATACCACTTAACATTCTTAAATTAATTTTTTTTTATGGTCCGACCGACCGACCCACCGACCGACCCACCCCCTGGGTAGGTCGGCTGCAGAGATCATCTAAGTTCACAGTTTCAGCCCGACCGACCCAGACTGGGGTCGGTCCCCTAGGTAGGTCGGCTGCAGAAACTTCCTAAGAATTGTCCAAATTGTTCCAAACTTTTCCTTAAGTCTCCCAATGTGTTGCAACACCATATGACACCTCAAACACACCTTTAGCCATGTACTAAACTCTTTAAATCACACACCAAAACCATCTTATCATTCATAAATTCCTTACAAAATTCTTAGCACTTGGAATGTTCCTCCTTAGGATTTCTAAGTGGTACTTCACCAATATTGACCACTATACCAAGGTGTTTCCTCTACACCTTAACATCATCTCTCAAACTTCTTCTCTTACTAACTAAATCTCCTTTCACATCTTGCCTAACATCACTTCTTCCTTGTACATCAACATTCCTAAACCTTAAACAAACTTCTCCAAGACTTGAATACATTCTCAAAAACACACATTGAATTCCTAGAACTTCCAAGATAATACCTAAATCCTTGCATCACTCTAAATCACCTTAATACATGTTTTTTCCCTAGTAAAACATTTGTTCACCTTTAACACTTCCTAGTTCACCAAAACTCATTTAAAAACACCTAGAACTCCTTATACATTTTCCAAATTTTGCCATAGCTTCTCTGTATATCCTCACATCCAAACACTTAGGTTTTTACCTTATTTCATTCAAGAACACCTAAAATCCATCAAGAACTTCCTCACACACAAAACTTCACCAAATTTACACTACATCACAATATAGTGCATAAACTTAAATTGCTTGGCACTTAGGCCCTTAATAGCATAAACCATAAACACTGAATTTCCACATTTAAATGCCTTCAACCTGCGAATACACACAACAATGCTCCCATGTCCTTTTAGTCCACCTTGTGGATAGTTTCCTAGCTCATTTCCCATTGGCTCTTTAGGTTATTTATTAAGCAAATATAGCTCAATTCCCTAGTACAATAAACCACATTAAGAGGTTATTTACCTCTTTGTTTTTCCAAGTTTTCTCACTTGTTTTTCTCTTGTTTTTCTGATTGAAAATCGGCAAGGAGCTTTTATCACTTGTCAACCTTCTAACCAATATACATATAAGGGTAATGAGCATTAAGTTTAATACTCAAACTCATAATTAAACCCTAGGTTTACATAAGTGTCTTAAAACACTAAAATTGATGTTTACCTTTGGAATTTGAAAGAGAACTTGAACAAGTGGCAAGATAGGACTCCTCCTAGCCCTTTGAAGTTTGGATTAAGCTAAAAAGATAGCAAGGTAATGCACCATTGTAAGGTGAATTTTCGGCCACACACTAAAACAAGAGGAAATGTTGTTTTTCTTTGATTTTCCTTACCTTGAAGCAAAGGAGAATGTCAAGGCATGAAAAGGTGAGCTCAAGCTCCTTCAATGGAGAATCTTCATGGCACCAAAATGGAGTTCTTGAAGATTTGAAAAGAGAGAAGTGTAGAGCTTGACCTAACTAAGAAAAATATGGTCTTGGAATTTGATTTGGTGCATGGAGCTAGAAGTTACAAGCATTCAAAGATGGAGAATGGTATATGGCTGTAGCAAAACGAGATGGAGAAGGGATGGAGGTTGGAGACGGTGGGAACCAAGAAGAAAAGAAGAGAAAGTGAGGAGAGAGGTTTAGTTTGGAGATATTTATGTTATAAGGCATAAAGTAACTTTTCACTTTATTCTTTCTTCTTTTCTTTATTTGCTAGCCAAGTGTGATGACTCACACACTAAAAACCGTGCCCCCTTCAATATATAAGATACTTATGGTCTTTGTTGACCATTTAACTAATTAAAGTTGACTTAAGTCAAAACTAGCACTATTGGGCACTATTCACAAACTAAGGCACATATTTGTGAAATTTTTGATTTCCCATTGATATAGACTTCCAAATGTGATACTATATACACATGTTAATTAAAGAGTAATGATGGACATCTAGCCATTCAAAACTCATTTACAAGACAATTTTTCAAAAACGTGCTTTAAGACTCCTTAGAGCACATTTTGTGTTTTAACTTGTTTTTCAAGCTTGGTTTCTTTGGTAATTGATTAAATATGTTCATTAACATACTTTTAAGGTATAGGTATGACCATTAGGTCTTATACAAATTTATCCCAAGCTTAGAGCACATTTTTGCTCTTATTGACTTTAAGGTATTTTCTTGTGTTTTTTTTGGTTTAACTGTCTACCAAAGTTTCCTAAGGACTTAATTAGCTTATTAAATCATAATTGAATATTATTAAGTCTTGTTAGGTTCTTTGGGTCCTAACCAAGTTCACTCCTAGCTTAGAGCATGTTTTTGCTCAAACTGTATCTTAGTGCTTTATTGCATTTTACTATGGTTTAAATTGTTCACTGATGTTTCTAAGGCACTTTTTAGCCTTCACATACCATAGTTTAATATTTAAACCACATATCAAGGTTTGGGGTATTTCACCAAGTCATCCATAAATGTACATTTTCTACCAAAATTTTACCATAGTTCACCAACATTTCTTACTTAGCCACATACAACCTTTCTTGCCAAAATCATTCCTAATCTAGCCACACCCATACATGGTCCTACCAGCACTCAAATCAATACCAATACATCATTATTTCCTCCAATCACAATATCAATACACATACACAATTATTTGGCTCTAAGGCCTACAATCCAAATACTTGCTCACAAATGCTTAAACTTCCACAACTACAATACTAGTACAATATTTTGGGTTTTTTAATTTTTTTACCCATTCCCATTACTCTAATGCATTTAAAAATTAGCATTAAGAAGGAGCTCTTACCTTGAGCTTATATTTCCTTCATTTCTTTTCCAATTCTCCTCCTTCTCTCTTACTTGTACAAACCGGCCATATGGGGAATGGAGTTGCCAAACTCAATTCCCATCACCCAATTAACCAAAACAAGTGTAATTAAAATACTAACCCTTAGATTCATACTAATTCATTGAAGTGTTTAAAACACAAATTCTAGGGTTTACCTTTGGAGTGTTTTAGGAGGGGTTTTAGCCCTTGGTTCAAGAAGGTGATTACACCACCATTGCAAGGTTGAATTGGTGCTCAAAAGAGAGAAAACAGGGTATTACAAAGGGCAAAAATCGGTTACAAAGGAAGGTGGAGAAAACATGAAGTTTTCATGGAGAGTTTTACCTTAATGGAGAGAGAAGACTCCAAGCTACCCATTGCTGCTAGTTTCTCTTTGAATCGGGAAAACCCATGGAGATGAACTTCCTCATTTTTGGATTTTGAAAAGAGAGAAGTGTAGAGGATGATGAGGGGAGTTCAAATATGTAATTTGTTTTTGATTTGGAGCTTTAATAAAGCTTGGGCATGAGATTGAAGTTGGAGTAGCCATGGGAGAGGGAAGAAATCGGATGCACCAGAGGGAGGAGAAAGAAAACGTCAGAGGAAGAAGAAAGAGAGGAAAGAGAAAAGAAAAGAGAAAGTGAGGGAGGAGAGAGAGGGTGAGGTGCTTTTCTACTTTTCTTTCTTTCTTTCCTTTATTACTTTATAGCTTATTAGGTGTGTGTGGAGGGAGCTTATTGTCTATTAAAAAATCGGCCCCTCGCATTCTACTAGCTGGAGCGTTTTTCGTCTTTTACAGAAAACGCTCGTTATTTTACCCGGTTTAGGTACTATTCACTAACCGGGCCCGTTTTCCAGAATTTTCTCGTTTCTTTAATTTTATTGGTTATTAAGCTTCCGTTAATGGTTAATTATTGTTATTTAATGATTTATAATTTTTACGGGTTCGTTTGACCACTTAAAGTCACGTTTTTAGGTTTTTCTCGAAAAACATGCGCTAAAGCTCTATTGCCGTTTTAATACATTATTTGGATCCGTTTTCTTCGGGAGTTGTTCCCATATATTATTTTGACCTTATTAAGCCTTTAGAATCCATGTAGTACGCTAACCGAGGTCTCATACCTCCTATGGTTGTTTAACGCTTATTTAGCGTTTTTGCTTTTTAAGCGTTTCTTTATTTCTTTTGGATTTATTGTTCCTTTCGAACATTAATTAGGCGTATTAGGCCCTTAAATACGGATTAAATAATCATAATCACTATATATAAATTTGGGGTATTTCACATATAGTATGTATATTATATGGTCTTTTCCGAAATTAGTAACAAACCCTAAGGTTCTATTTTTTTTGTTTGAACCCTCAACTTTTCATATGCATACTTTTACCACAATTCTTATAATATTTTTACATAACATATATTATATCACCCAAACATTATCATAATTATAACATATGGTTTTATTTTATTTTCTCATTATTACCGAACAGACCCTAGGTCTGTTGGGTTTAATTTCTCCAGCAACAATATTTCCCTTAATTACACAATGACCACATATATTATCATAGGTTATATATATATAGGTTATATTATATAGTTTTAATATTTATTATTGATATAACATATAGTTTCATATTGTTTTATTTCCAACAGCCCCCTAGCGCTTTCTAAATTCCTTTTCCGCCCCAATTTTTTTTCTATTTACATGTTGACCCCATTTTATATAACATACTTTCTACATGTCACATAACCATATATTATACACTTTTATTAATATAACCATTTATATAGTTCTAAAAATTCACAAACTTAATACTTAGGTAGCTATTCGTAGTAAAAAACTACTAATCACCGCAATACAATTTTTTAAAAAATCATATTAGCGTTCTAAAACATGTACAAAACTACTAATCACCGCAGTACAAAATTTCACGGGTTCCCAAGCTCTAATTTCCTGCCATAATACAAGAAAAAAGAAAGTTCAAAAAATAGAACTATAACTTAGTAAAATGACTAGGTTATTTATGATTTTTATAATTATTCTATATAATTGTAAGTCTTGACTTTATAATTGTCATTATCTTATTTAATATTTTAGTTGTTTTATTAGCACTTATTAAATTTAATATTTCATGATTTATAATTATTTTAATAAATATAAAAAAGATTTATTGTAAAAAAAAATAGCTCTCGCCTCAACAGACGGGGCGAGTTTGGACAACTAGTGTCCGCCGCCACAGTTAGTCGTCTCCGGTCGTGACTTTATCAGAGGCGAGCTGAACGACGTCGCCTTTTCAGCCAAGGCGAGCAGCATCAACTCGCCTTTGTCGGCGCAGTGAGCCAGAGAAGCTCGTGTCATTAGAGGAGGCGAGCTGGGCTAGTTCGCCTTTGTCGGCACGGTGAGCCAGCACAGGTCGTGTCATCAGAGGAGGCGAGCTGGGCGAGTTCATCTTTGTAGGCGCGGTGAGCCAGCACAGGTCGTGTCTTCATCAGAGGCGAGCAGGCCTCAGGCGTGTCCAAGGAGGAGGCGACTCCATTAGTATGGGTTTCAAGCTTTTTTCTAGATTTTTTTTTGTAGATCTAGGCTAATTTAATGTGTGTTTCTAAATTCTAACAACATATTTAAAATCACCACATCAAGATCTATAACTTGCAAAAAAAAATTGAAAAACTCACTTGAAATTTTTTCCAACGGTGGTCCGGTGGTGGTCCGACTGTGGTCGGCGGTGGTCCAGTGGTGGCTCCGGTGATCAGGAAGAGAAGATTCCGGCAAGGTAATTTGGAGGAGAGATGGTGCGTGCGTGAGAAATGAAGAAACCGGGCACGTCCCGTTTATATTTAATGTGCACGTTTTGGAGTGTTTTTTCAAAAAAACACTCGTTTTGACTTGTTTTCAACATATTAATGTCGTTTCGTACTAAATACAGTAAAACATCAATAACTTAGAATAAAATCACAATTATAATGTCCAAACGCAATAAAAAAAGGTTTGACGGCTTTTACAACAACAAGAGCGTTTTTTTACCCGAAATTGGCGTTATCAACTACGTTTTCAGTACGATGTTTCTGAAACTGGAACAATGTCTGCAATTTAATCAAACGTAACGTAAAACGTCGTTTACCAATGTCAAGTCCCAATTATAACGTTCGAACGCAATAAAAACGGCTTTAACATCTTCTAAAACAACGAAAGTGTTTTTTTACGGTTCTCGGTGATGAAATGATTTTTTCAAAAAAACAAAATTACAACACGATGTCAGTACATGTTTACAACATTAATATGATTTAAAAAAAATTGTACTGCAGTGATTAGTAATTTTGTACTGCGAATAGCAACCCCCAACTATTATATTAACCAACCTATACCTCAATTTTTTGGTAATTACTCCTTATACCCCAAAAGTTTTATAAGTTTGACATTTAATTCATAAAGTTACTATAAGTGCATAAATTAATTGTTTATGACATTAAATTTGGTCAAACCTCCTAACATGGTCTATAATGACCTAATGTTCCAGTTTGACCAGAAGTTTGTATAATTACGGTTGACCCGCATAGTTTTCAGAAATTACATTTTTGTCTCAAAACTTTAGTAAATTTTATATAATTCATAAAATAAGGTTTTAATACCCTAATTTCGGCTATAACCTATGGTTAGCCTTAAAATTATTTTGATTACCATAAAACTCCAAAATAAATTCGGTAATACTAATTCATTTTAAACTTAATAAACATAAATTAAATGGCCTAAAAATACATGGCCTTATTACAATAATTAGCATAGAATAAAATATACAGATAAATGTCTCAAATGACATATCAATGTCACGGCTTTTATTACTCTTGCCCCCATATTTTTATAAATTGTGTTTTTAGCCCTTAATTAATTTCCTTGACCTTATAGGTCATGTAAACACTATATTAATTAACCAAAAATGTTATAAGACAGATTAATACATAATTAAGTTATTTTAACCCTTCTAACCCCATGGCTAATATTTAATGTAACATAATTTTATAAAAACTATTTATAGCATAAAATAAGGTTTTCTCACCGAGCTTTTGATCCTCAAGTCACCAAAGCTCATCAAACACTTCCTTAGGCTCTTGGCCTAATTAATACACAAGGCTTAATTAGTTTTTGAATGATACATTATTTACGCTTAACATATACACATTTTTTAGAGTAAAAATAATCACTTTACTTATGGTTTAAACTTGGATCTGTTTACACATTTGCACATAATATTTTTCCAAAGATCCAAGAGGATTTTGACAGCATTTCATGCAAGGAAAAAAAGCTGGGGTTAGCCATGTGAAGCAAGGTCATTAACGGTGAGTTTAAGCTAGGAAAAGGAAAAACTTTTACCTTGTTATGGAGCTACTTTCAGTGGCTGTTCTCGCCTGGTTTTAGTGGGCAGAAACAAGGTGTTAAACCACCATTCATTCCAGCATGAATAACCGGTAGTAGCAAGGGAGAACCATGGGTAAAACCTTACCGAAATGACCAAGAATGGAGGGCTTTAAGCTTGGACCATGTTTCTTCTCAAGGCTTGGTCATTCCCCACTGATTTTTACATGAAGAAACCAAAGGATGAGCTGGGGAAAAACTAAAAATATAACCGGTAAGGAGAGGAGTAACTAGGCTAGTTACCATGAAGATTTTTACCTTAGTTTCGTTAGTGTAATACTTCCCTTCCTCTTCTGGTTCTGCCACCGTATACTCTCCTTTTTCTAGCCCCAAAAACGGTAGTAATAGCTGGGTGAAAATGAAGGTTAGCCATACCATTGAAAAGAGGAGGGAGAGGTGAGCATTTTGAGCACAAGAATGGTTTAAACCCTTACCTATAACTCCAGCAATGGGTCTTGGAAGTTGGGTGCTAGCCTCAGTTCTGGAAGAAAAAAAAAGAGAGGGTCTGATGGTGTTATTACGTAAGAAAGGAAAAAGAAGACCGGTTATTAACAGAGTTTGGTCAGAAGTTTGGTCAACTCCCAAGATGTGTAACACCCCAACTAACAACATCACACTTAACAACAAACTGCAGTGGAAAACTTAACTCATCACATTACTTAACTCATTGGTGTTACACGCCGTTAACCACCCACGTGGCTAACAAGGCTAATGCATATACATTGTATCGGTCTGATGGACCAGATTCCCAAGCAACTACACTTTACAAACTCTTCCCATTACCAACAAACATTATACTTTTACATTCCAAGTACCAAGTATTCACAAACTAATGCCGACAACAATTTCGGTCTTACTACACCTACAATACATACTCAATCAATTAAACTACCCATGTGAAAACAACTACCCCGTCCTACTCTCGAACGGCTTCCAGCACCTTGTACCTGAAAATAAAGAGAGAAAGGGTGCCCCCCAGGGGGCTCAACACAATGCTGGTATGGTAATCGTGCAGCCCACATGCTACCGGGCCACGCACAACTAATTGTCGTCTAAGCATGCTGTTGATTTTATTTAAATCATGCATGAGAAACTATAAACACATAACACATTGCATACCCACAACAATGGGGTTCAACAAATCAATCAACACAACAAAACTCGTTAGCTCACTCATTTTGTTCCTTAACCCTTGAGGGTTTCTCCTCTAATGGAGCTATTTCCTTAATAGACGACACTTACCCACTAATCGGGCCATACTTAAATTTTTCTTATAACAAAGTGGGAATGATACCCATGAACCACATACTCCACATAGCAACTCATATCACACTTTAACGTACATACAACATAACTTGGAGAGGGTCACGGGAGGACACGTACCCCGAAATGTGAGTTAGTAAGCTCATTGGAGCCTAGAGAACCTTTTTATTCCCATGCTAAGCTCTTTATACAATAACTTATTGTTCTACATAGAGAACATAAATTTACCTAAGATGCGTAGGATATAACATAGTTCCGAACACACCGTACATATTAACTTTACTGAGATGTGTCGGTCTCAATATAGTACCGAACACACCGTACATAACCCTCTAGTCCCGAACAATAGTCAAGGTTGGTAAGCCTTGGTTAAGCTTACCGATGATTGTAATCCAAGAAGGAACAACCACCATAACATAACATAACAAGGAGCAAGGTAAGGCAAATGTGGATACCCACTCCCAAACAACGCGTGACCGGAACGACCGGATTCCATTATGGAACCTATCACATCCACACACCATATGGTGTTACAACCGGGTTAAACACACAAGGGAGGTAAACATACTTCCACGCACAAACAATACACAACTAACTCATGCATAGCCGTGGTTAGAACGTTCCCATGGTTTGGGTCGTTAAATCCGAATGCCACTCTTAAGTGATCCTAGATTTGGCTAGCTAAAGTTTAACACTTTCGAGGTTTAACGGTATCGAAGTTAAACACGCCACATTAACGAATTACTATAAACTCATTTCATGCTTATTCTTGCAAGGTGGCAAACATTCAGGAAAACACATTGGCATACAAGCTGGTGTACTCCGGTAGAACACAGGTTGCAAGAAAACCATACTTGTCACCACGGTTCACTATATTGTGTCCTCCTAGGTTCCTCGAACAAATCCCGTACAACTGGTAACATCACAATTACTTCCATTAACATTGGGGTAACATGATTGCTTAATGTCTAATGCGCCCATAGTTAACCCCATCATCCCGTTATACTTAATTTTACTCTTGTGATCTTAAGTTCACAACTCTCACATCAAACCTACAACTTGTTTACACTTTTTAAGGCCTTTACAAGTCACCAAACAAGGCCTAAACATCATCTAAAACCATTACCATTCAATCCCCCATCATTAGAAGCCTTAAACAAATTTTTTTCTTTCTCTCTGGTCTGGACCGCCCCTCTGGGGAGGTCCCAGGGGCGGTCCACAACAGAAGCCACACTTATACTGCAGAATTCGACTGGACCTCCCCACAGGGGCGGTCCCTAGGGGCGGTCCAGAACAGACCCCATTTTTCAAAGTGCTTTTCTCCTCATTTTGAACTCCAAATTCACCTCAATCTTTTCCCACTTATTCCACAATCTTTCCACATGTTTCTTACATGTTTAAACACCTAAAACATGCACTAAACCTTCCTCAATATTCACCAAACTTGTCACTCAATTTCTTACAAAAATTCCTAGCACTTATAACATTTTTCCTTAGGATTTCTAAGTGGTGAATCATGCCTACAATATCACTAACCAAAGTGTTGCCTCACAAACATTACCACTAGTCCAAAAGCATTATTTCTCACAAACACCTCCTTTACACAACTCCTTCTATTTTCCACAAGTTTACACTTAGACCTTCACAAGGCATTATTTTTTCTTTGATTACCAAAACTTGAACAAGACTTTACACTTCACACAACATAACCTTGGTGTGTTTAAAAACACCCATTTGACCTCTAAATCCTCCAAGACAACGCCTAAGTCATCATAGCATCCAAGAACTCCTTAATTCCTTTTCTTTCACCGTCTTAACACTTAACAAATTCCTAGTACCTTCTAGGTCATAAAGTCTCATTAGAACACATAAACTTCTTTGTTTATCAACTAAATTTTGCCATAGCTTCTCTTGTATCACCTTACACCAAGACACATAGTTTTCCACTTTTATACAAACCAAGAACATTCAATCTCTTAGTACACACCCTTACACACAAACATATGGTTTTTCATCCTTTAACCATAAAAGACATTCATCTTCGCAAGGAATGTTCTTTACACACAACTAATCCATTAAACTACACTACATCACAATATAGTGCATAAACTTAAATTGCTTGGCACTTAGGCCCTTAAATAACAGCTCTTAGGCCCTTAAATTGCATTAATCTTAAACACTAAATTTCCACATTTAAATGCCTTCAACCTGCAAATACACACAACAAGGCTCCCATGTCTTTTTAGTCCACCTTGTGGATAGTTTTCTAGCTCATTTCCCATTGGCTCTTTAGGTTATTTATTAGGAAATTATAGCTCAATTCCCTAGTACATAAAACTACATTAAGAGAGATCATTTACCTCTTTGTTTTCCAAGCTTTCTCACTTGTTTTCTCTTGTTTTTCTTGATTGAAAATCGGCAAGGAGATTTTATCACTTGTCAATCTTATAACCAATACACATATAAGGGTAATGAGCATTGAGTTTAATACTCAAACTCATAATTAAACCCTAGATTACATAAGTGTCTTAAAACACTAAAATTGATGTTTACCTTTGGAATTTAAAAGAGAACTTGAATAAGTAGCAAGATAGGACTCCTCCCAGTCCTCTGAACATTGAATCAAGCTAAATGAAGAGCAAGATAATTCACCATTAAGGGATGAATTTTCAATTATATACAAATATGGAGGGAAACATGGTTTTTCTTTAATTTTCCTTACCTTGAAGCAAGGAGAATGACAAGGCATGAAAAGATAAGCTCAAGCTCCTTCAATGGAGATTCTTCATGGCACCAAAATGGAGTTCTTAAAGATTTGAAAAGATAGAAGTGAAGAGCTTACTCTAACTAAGACAACGGTAGTCTCGGAATTAAATTCGGAGCATGGAGCCATGAGTTACAAGTAAAAGAAGATGAAGAATGAAGGTGGGCTGTAGCAAAACGATTTTGGAGGAGGGAGGAAGAGGATGAAGATGGTTGGAACCAAGAAGAAAAGAAGATAATGAGGTGAGATGTTAAGTTTTGAAGATATTTATGTAAAAGGTGAATAGTTACCTTACTTTATTACCTTTTCCTTCCTTCCTTTTAATTAGCTAGCTAAGTTGGATGACTCACAACTTAGAAAACCGGCCCCCCTTTATATCATAGGATATTTTATAGCCTTCGTTGACCAATTAAACAACTTATGTTGACTTATAACTTAAACTAGCACTATTTGAGCACTATTCACAAATTAAGGCACATAATTGTGAAATTTTTGATTTCCCGCTGATTTAGACTTCCTAATGTGATACTAAGTAGTACACATGTTGATTTAAGAGTATTATGGACATTTAGCCACTCAAAACCCATTTCTAAGACAATTTGTAAAAAATGTGCTTTAAGACTCCTTAAAACACAATTTGTGTTTTAACTTGTTTTCAAGCTTGGTTTTCTTTAGGAATTGATTTAACATGTTCATTAGCATGTTAATAAGGTCTAGGAATGACCCTTATGTCCTTTACAAGGTTACACCAAGTCTGGGGCAAGTATTTGCTTAAATTGACTTTATGGTGTTTTCTTGTGGTTTGTTTGGGTTACATTGTCTACCAATGTTTCTTAAGGACTTAATTAGCCTTATTAAATCATAATTGAATATAATTAAATGTCTTGGTACACTCTTTGGGTCCTAACCAAGTTCATTCCAAGCTTAGAGCATGTTTTAGCTCAAACTGTCTTAATGGTACTTTATTGTTTTACTATGGTTTTAATTGTTCACTAATGTTTCTAAGGCACTTTTTAGCCTTAATATACCATAGTTTAATAGTTAAACAATATATCAAGGTTTGGGGTATTTCAAGATGAATCATCTAGATATTTTTAGGAGCTTTCCTAATGGTGAAGAAATCTCTAAGGACTGGCAGGAGTAGATAAGGAAGATTGGAAAAGTGAGTAATTTGTTTAATATTACAAAAGTGTACATATAACCACTTTATTAAAGTAACTACAATGAGTCATCTTTATTTGCAATTGGGACCGGTTACATGCTTAGGAAGAAGCCCTTATATTTTGGCAATGATCAGAATGGGTGGGAAGAGATAAACTTGATTGTTTAATGAGGTAAAAGTGTACTTATCATCACTTTAATAAAGTAAGAATGGTGAGTCACATTTATTTACCATTGGGGACGGCTATATACTTGGTTATGAGCTTTAAAATGGCAGAAATAATGATCAAGGTCAAGGGGGACATATTGACCATAGACTAGATAAAGAGATTTAAGTGTTATTTTGGACTATTTGGTTACTATTCACAAACCAATGCACATATTTCTGATTTTTTTGAAAAACATTGAATTAGGCATTTTAATGTGGTAAATTATGTCACATTAGTATATTTAAGGGTATTCAAGACCCTAAAATCAAACAAAACTCATTTTGGAGACAATCTCACAAAAATGTTCTTTAAGGAGGCTTAGTGCACATTTTGTGTTCCAATAAGTTCCTGTGCTTGGTTTCCCTTGGAAACGGTTTTAATGTGTTCATTTATGAGTTATAAGGCTTAGGACAAAATTTTAGATCCTATGGAGTTTATTTGGGTACATTTTCACCCTAAAAGGTCAAAGGGTGCAATTCTTGCTTTCTATTAAATATTGTTGTGTTTAATTTGTTTTTAAGGCTTGTTTAGGCCTTAATTTAATTTATTATATGTTTAAACAATGTTTAATTAATTAGGGGTATTTCACTACCCAACTACACAATCCTCTCTAACCTAGTTTCCTAAGTGATTAACTATTAGAATTCAACACTAAAACACACCTAGTTATCCTAGGTTATTTCTTCACAATTACCCACTTATGTCACCTAGTTTCTAAGGAAATTTTTACAGAGTTTCCCCATAAATCTAAACATTCCCAAGCATTATTTTTCAGAACCTAAATCATTCAACTGACCATATCCATCCAAGGATACTAATCAAACACATGTTCAATATTTTCGCATTAGTTTCCAGCACATTAATCACTCAATCAACTATGCTCCAAGGCCTTTAATCATAAACATAAACAAACCTAAATACTCCATTTATTTCTCTACATTGAAGTAGCATTACACTCCCAAAACAGTTAAAGTTTTTCGGTTTCACATCACAAACAAAACAACTCAAGGTAAGCTCATTTGCCTTGTAATTTTATAGCTTTCTTTCTTCCCTTTCTCTTCCCTTCCTTCTTGCTCTTTCTCTCTTCTTGTTCCTTGTTCTAAAACCGGTCAAATAGGTATATTGCTGATGCTACATCCAACCCAAAAACAATAATGCCAACTTAAAAACTAACCCTTAAATCAATCTTGGATTGTAGAGATGTTTAAGGCTTTAAAGAAGAGCATTACCTTGCGCTTCTAGGTGGAGTTTTTGGACAGAAAAACAACAAGATTCCAACGCCTCTTTGAAGACTAAAAATTAGCTGGAACAAGGGGGGAACAAGAGGCTCAAAATCTAGAAATTTTAGAATGCAAAAAAAGGCTAGAAAAGAAGGATTTTTGAACTTCTTTTTACCTTAAACCAACAAGGGGATGACATAGATCACAATGGTCTTCTTCAAACTTCAAAAAGAGCTCCAACCATGGTGACCAACTTCACCATTTTTGGATTTTGAAAAGAGGGGAATGATCTCCAAGAAGAGAGGAATCTATTGGTGTAATGTATTTTGCTATTTCAACCTTGTTTAAGCCCTGAAAATGGGAGGAGAAGAGGAGATCAGGGTGGAGCTACTCAAATAGCCATTGAAGGCTGAAGGAAGAAGAGAGTCTGGAGAGACAGGAAAAAAACATGAGAGAGGGCTGGTATGGGAGGTGAGAGAGTTAGAAAGTTACTTTTGTACCTTATTTGCTTTTTACTTTATGAATTGTGTCCTTTACTAACTTTTTTTTGATGTAAACTGAGATCACCATATATTATAATACCGAAAAACTCATCTAACAGAACCAATAGAGTTAACACTCTCTTGTCCTGCTAGGTCCAAATCTAACTTACATGTCATAGTAATGCTAGGGGGTATTTGTTCCCCCATCCAGATTAGTGTATTCTCAAAGTGATGGTTACCCATATTACAAATCAGCCTAACGGGGTAATTCTCATACAAAGTAGAGTCTCCCCTAACAGTACTAGAAAACTTAGACAATAATACTCTAACCTTAGTAATATCTTCCCAACTCGCATTCTCCCTTCTAATGTCTCCCAGGTTTAGGATATCCTTGAAATGTTTTCCTACTGAGTCAAAGCAAATGCTATGGCTACCCACCGATATAGCAAGCTCCATAGCAATTCGTTTTGCTTTGATATCAGCATACTGCACTTTTAGAGTGCTAGAAATTCTTCGATTGAAAGCTACAATTGGTGTGCCTCGGTCGTTGCGAATTATGCCCGCTATGATCTGGTCACCATACCGACTAGCATGCATACCTGTGCAAATATTGAAGAAACCACTGGGCGGCGGCTGCCACAATCTTTGAGAAGTAAGTGGAGAAGAGGACTTCATAACCAAAATATATGCTTCAGTAAAGGAACTATTTACCTCAACTTCTTTCCACCACGATAGCTCCGGATTGTGCTTGATTTTATTCCTCGAGGCATAGATAATCCAAAGTTTATTGGCAATGAGGGATAAGTTCTTCACACTCCAGCTATTAGTCATTCGAAAGAACCAATCAATCATCCCCTCCACGTTCTTCGGAACACCATTCACATCAATCAACTCTTTCCAGATCTCACTCACTGCACAACAGTGAAAAAAACAGTGAGCTAGATTATCCTTATCCCCATAGAAGAAACACTTAGAATCACCTCCGATCCTCCTAGCCAAGTTTTCCTAACACGGGATAATATTAGTCAAAAACTTCCAGAGATTTAGCTTCACTCTCGGGCAGCAAAAAGAGGAACTGATCTTGTTCCTAATTCTCCCAATGTACGGAGTTTGGCTGGAGGAACTATCACCACCTGCTACCTCCACCAAAAAGTTATAGGCCGATTTAACCGACAACTTATTATCTTTAGAAAGAATCCAACTCCAGTTATTCATACTAACCAAATATTGAGTCGAGGACATTGGGAGACCCAGCCCTAAAAGTAGCCAGATAACGAGAACCATCTCTGAGCAAGTGCAAGACGGAAGAGATAGACTTCCAGATAGGGCCACCTTTACTGGAAGGAAGACAATCTCTAATGAAATCACGAGAATAATAAAGGTGTTTCATAACTTGGGCTACTAGAGACCCCGGAACCGTAAGTAAACTCTAAAGCTGTTTAACCAAAAGAGCTTTATTGAAGCTTTCCACTTCTCTGAAACCTAGACCACCTTGATCCACTGTATCACACATTTTTGCCCATTTGGTCCAATGGAGAGCCTTTTTATCAGTTTTTCCACTCCACCAGAAGGAAGAGAATGTTGACATTTTTGCCCATTTGGTCCAATGGAGAGCCTTTTTATCAGTTTTTCCACTCCACCAGAAGGAAGAGAATGTTGAATTGAGTTACGAGATGATACCCTTGGGGAGCGCAAATAGGGACATGGTGTAGTTGGGAATGGACTGGAGAACGCTGGCCACCATGATGGATCTAGCTGCCTGGGTCATTGGCTTAGTCCAACTAGAAATCCTTTTGCGAACTGACTCCAAGAGATAGGAAAAGAGATCATGTTTCCTCCTACCTATCTTAAGGGGGCGGCCTAGATATTTGGTGAAACAAGGGACCTCTTGAACTGTAACACCCCACTCGTAATCACGTAATAATCACTCACGTAGCATTATTTAATACCGTCTCACAGTGGAAGTCTCATAGTAAAATATCTCACTCGGGTGTCACATGCCATTACTCGCCCATACGAGTAAAGAAGCAGAAACAAACTTAATAAGAAACAACACTAGTAATAAATACATAACCGCAGTGATAACGAGATACTAACCTATACATCAATCTAAACCAAAGATAATTTAAACGTGTAACGCCCCTATTAACCATAAATACAGCGGAAATAAAACTCTAAGGCGATTACAGACCATCGGGTTCCAAATACCCGGCACCAAACCTCACCAATTACAACTTACAACCTACAAAAGCTACGGTCTGAACTCGAGAAAAACTTAACACAAACATAATAGAAATTAAACACATTAACTCTCCACAAAACCTAGTCCCATCCCAAACGCTCATTCTCTTCGTGGCCACCTGTAAATCAATTCGTACCTGCAAGATGAAACCAATCAGCCCACCCCGAGAGGGGTGAGTCAGTTCCCTGGAATGGAACTGGTACAATTCTCCAAAAACAAACTTATAAAACATAACTCTTCAAAATAAACAGTAACATGAAAACAAACTCTTAAAAGTAAAACCGAGATAAAGCACTTCAAAACAATCAAGTTAAAGAGAAAAGAAAACAAGACAAAGATAGAGATAGAGAACTTCCAAAACAAGTCATCCACTTAAGTAGTCACACCACATAGTTAGCAAGCATCCATTGTTGATGTTAGAACCAATTCCCATTCGGAGTATAAAGACTCAGATAGTCACGAAGGACTAGGAACAATAAGATAGATCCAAGAACCAATAACTCAAGAGTGAATAATCCAATTGGGAGAGATGGCCCCACCGCCAGATATCAATGTCCATATGGACGAGGGATATACAACCCCCTGCTGTCAGATTTAAATGTCCTGGTGGACGAGGGATATACAGCCCCCTGCTGTCAAATATAAATGCCCCTATGGGCGAGGGATATACAGCCCCCTGCTGTTAAATATCAATGCCCCTATGGGCGAGGGATATACAGCCCCCTGCTGTTACCATTGAAGACGCGCGCACGTCGAAACCTCCAGAACCAGCTCATGGATGAAACGATATCCAGAGTCAAAAGAAGAATTCCAAGATTGACCTTTTCCAAATTCCCACTAGATCACAACTACCCAGAGCAATACCGAAACACCCAGTCCTACAGAGTGCAGAAGCGTAAACCCTAAGCAGTCAATGTCTAACGGGACACCAAACAGAAGAAACCAATACCCAAGTGAGTTCCACATCCAAGGCTCAGTTAGTCACACAAGCTGAGTTAGTCACACAACCATTTCCTTTTTAGAAATTCCTCTTTAAGTCAGTTAGCATTTTCCAAAACATTCCACAAGACAATCAGCAAAAATATCGGAGTACGAGAAATCGTACAAAACATTCCATAAAGTCCAAAACACATCAAGCTGAGTACGAGAAATCGTACAAAACATTCCATAAGGTCCAAAACACAACAAGCTGAGTACGAGAAATCGTACAAAACATTCCATAAGGTCCAAAACACAACAAGCTGAGTACGAGAAATCGTACCTGGTAAGTGTAGAGCAGTAGCCAAACAGAAAGTGCAAACTTCCACTAATCACCTATAATTAATGTGTTCCAAGTATCGATCAGTTAAGTAGCTCACAGAGCTAAACACCTTTTACTCTTAATGGATAATAGTTTAAAGTTTACAATTATCCTCACGTAGTATCTGGGCCAGGTTCAGGTAATTAACTCTTTTGTTAGGCCCATTTCATTTAATCCGGAATGATTTGAAGTTTTAACCTGAGAGCGGCCCAAACTCTCTCGGACTGTTTAAATGGCTTTTGAAGTTCACAGACTTGGGCTTAGTAGGTTAGTCCAAGACCGGGTTGCGGTTTTGCTATTTAAACGAAATTCCCTAAAAGGATTATGCGGGGTTTCGAACATGCAACCCCGACTCAGTTCCAGGTTTATCTTGACCAACTACGCCATTGAATTTCTTGTCTAACAGATATGTCTAATTTTATTTTACTTACTTACTCCTAGCCATGGGACTAGTTAAATAAACTTTTAAGTTATCATTGGCTAATTACTACAACATTGATTAAAGACTTGAAGCTTCCCACAAGAAATGTTAACATGATCTCTTAATATTTCTAATATACTTATATACATATATTAGGATTTATCCCAAAACATTCCTTAGGAAATTTTATTAAATTTAATAACTCTTACACATCTAGTATCCATAAGGTATATTATATGTTTTATTATTACCTATGCAAAAAGGTGTTTAGTATCACCTTTTATGTATCCTTACTTACATTTAATTTCCTAAATGTTTTATTTTTACACACATTCCCTCCATAGACTATGTATAATCCTTTGGTACCAAATTTTAATAAACTTATGTCTTAATTACATTTTGGATTATTACAAAACTTAAGGTTTCAAAGGAATAACTTAATGAATTAATTTCTTTTATTGTATTTCAGGATAAACATTATATCCCGACGTAAGGTAAAAATAACCTAAGAATTAAATCCTCAATTCATAAGTGAATTTGTAAATTATTTAATAGGATCGTGTATTCTGAAAAATCCTCATATCTTATATCCAAGTGACATATTAATATTCCCAGTGTCAAAAGGTAAATCAGTATAATATCCTATTTAACTTAGCTTCATCTAACTAAAGGCTCAAAGGTTCTAATTCTCTAATTACTATTTACAAACCTTTTATAAGTCCTAACCATTAAGACATCACCTATTTATAAACTCTCATTCTGAATATTGGTAATTAATGTTATAAATGTATTTATATGTCTTATCTAATTCCAAGAAACTTAAGGATCATTATTTAGATTAAATTCCTAATCACATTTTAATATAGTTTTATATCTAATCCTTTTAATGATTTCATCTTAAAATATTAAGTTATTACTCAATACTATAATGTCAAGAAATGATTAAATCTAGACTTAATAATCCTCTTCACATTTGGATGTAAAAGTAACTCATTTATTTTATTATGTTTATATATAATAAGAACATTTAAATGTAAAAGTATTTCATTCATTTTATTATTAATTATATAATAAGATCTATTGTGTAACACTTTATGTAATCTAATTACAAATACTCCTAAATTTTAACTTATTAATTTCTTAACCCAATTATAGATTTACATTGTGGTCATTGACTAAATATATACATGTATTTAACACTGTTTATATATCTTAGAAATTTAAAGGTAACTCTTTAAGCCTAATACATTACTATAATTTAATACCACCTCATATAATATTCTTCTATTGTATTATGTAGGGTTTAGTTTAACTTATTAATTCCTTCGTATTATATTTCCTATAAGGTATTTAATTTTATTATGTTTACTGTGTATATATTTATATATACTAGGATTTATACAAACATTATTTATGTAGTTTTATTGTATTTAATTATTTATATTAACTTTTACACACACCTACATCCATAATATGGTTAATAAAATAAAGTATTTTCCCTTAGTTTTAGTTAAGTATATTAACTACCATATTATATAATTAATATAAATGTAGATTAATTTAGTTCCTTGATTTAACCCAAGTTACTATTTTATCCCTTAGTTTAATTAAAAATATCAACTCCCATAATATAGTAAGTAAAATGTAGGATAATTAAATTCCTTAATTTATATAACTTTCTACTTAAGTAAGTATATATACATATATGTAAATAATTTCACTTCTTTTAAAAGCTAATACAAAAAACATTTATAAACTTACTGTTATAAAATGTTAATTTAGTTTCCTTTATTTTCCCCAGCTTAAAAGTTAATTAACAAACCATACTTTAATTTTTGGTTACATTAAAAACCTTATATTATAGGTTATTCTTATGAAAAACTCATAAACACAATTTTTAAAACCTTTTACCATTGCCCAAAAATTCCCAAATTTAATATACAGTAACTATAACATTTTAGACATATTATAAAATTTTATTTCATAAAAATATCTTTTAAATTTAGCCAAATAATTCCAGAAAACCCGTAACTTGTAAAAATCATAACTTACGTTTAAAAACTCAAAAACCATAATAATTTACATCAAAATAAACTAGATTAAATAAGGAATCTATGGTTAAATTTTCAAGTCAAAATACATTCGGGAAGATATTTAAATTAACCCAACAAGTTAAGACTATTTACTGGAATTTATTAAAACCCTTATAAACTAATTCTGGAATGTTTTAATCTCGGCCGTCCAATCTTTTAAAGCGAGATCGGACGGCCCCTGTTTTCCGAGTTCGTCAGCGAATAACCTATATAGACCGAGTACTAAATCTCAAATTCCTCCCAATCCACAGAACGAAATCGAGTGATTCTTGTTTCCATGGATTCGTAATCAAATTTCGGTTCTATTGGTGTCAATTTCCCCAATTATAATGCAGAGTTCATCAAGATTCGAATTCGATTCGAATGTTAGGGTTTATTTTCGAAACAGAGTACAAATCGGTTGCAATTCTTACAAATTCTCCTAATCTAATACGAAATTGACTAAATTAACACATGGGTTAGATCGGAAACACGACTACGAACAGCAACAACGGAGAAATTTGATCGGAGACTCACCGGATTGTGCGAATTGGGTGAATTCCGATTCGGAAACTAGGAAAAAATCGAACTTTAACCAGTTCGTGGTGCCAACTTTGACGATCTAAAACTAGCAGTACAAAACGAGTTAGATAATGAGTAAGGGCTCATTGGAAAGAAGAAACGTAGATCTACGTATTGGTAGCAAGAACTAAACCTAACTCGCACCATACAGAAAGATATTGAAGTTACAAAACACGAGTTTACCTCTCTGTTTCGGTGTTATTTTATGTGCTGTTGAAACCGAAACTTTAGATCTCTATATCTCCCAACTGGTTACGAATCAGACTTGGGCATAAACACGAAAATTGTAGAGGGATTAGAGATCTTTACAACGAGCTAAAGAAATTGAATTTTGGTTTTAATGAAGAAGTTATGATCGACGCAAGTTACCTGAAAACGAAGGGAAATCTGGAATTCTGGAAACAGCTTCGCAAGGTGGCTACTTTGGCTCGATTTTCCGGTTGACTCAGAAAGATTTAGGGTTTGTATGAGTAATGGTTGGAAAGAGGAATTGGAGGAGAAGAGAATGGTGAAGACGGCATGGAAAAATATTGAGAGATGCAAAAGTTATAGTCGTCTAAAGTTAGGGCAAAGTAAGGGAAATCGGTTACCGAAAATCAGGGAAGAAATCGGCTAAGTGTGGGCGACCCATTACAGAGTGACACGTGGCATCTCTTAAAATTTTGATTCAAAACTTCAATCTAGCATAACTTTGGCTAGGATGATCCGTTTTTGACGTTCTTTTTATCGATCTTCATGGTTTTTCATAACCTATTTATTGGTATAGGTTTCATGACCTGGTTTGACCATTCTCAAAAAGTCAACTCTTACAAGGCTTAATAAGCTTTAAGGTTTCTAGAATTTTATATTGACTTTTATGTTTCAAAACAATGTTCCAACACTTCCTAAAATCTTTATAATATATTTGGAGTGTTTAGAAATTTTCCCAAGATTTATTGACTTATAAATCTTATTATTAAATTCATAATACTATATAATAATATAATAATTAGGGTTAAATAGGAGAAAACCCCTAAATAAATTTCACAATTCCATATAATAATTTAATATTCATAATTCCATGTAATAATTTAATATTCATAATTCCATATAATAATTTAATACTTAATAGTATTATTAAAGGTTTAATAAAAGAAATCCCCTAAATTAATTTAAATTAATTTAGGGGTATTTCAAAACGACAAGTGGGCATCTAGGTTTTCCCGACTATACAACATTGCTAATACTTAAACTAATGAGCATCCTAATACATTGTGAGATCACGTACGGTAATTAATTTCCTAGCTACCCGGGTCCCACTCTTCGGCTTCCGTGGTATGCGTCACCTGCAGCAATGCCATAAAGGCTCAGCGATAAACGCTGAGTATGCCGAGCCTGGACCCTATTGGTCACTTAATAGTCAAGGTCTACAATATTAAGTTCGTTACATGCTTTACCGGTGTACAGGTATATAAAGCTGTAAATACATAAATGGTGGTAAACGAAACAGTTAACACAGGTACTACAATCCACTCACACAACCATATAATCACAAGCATACAATCACATCAACGATAAGCATAAAGCCGTTAGTAATGGTCATCCATACCAACCTCATATACGGCCCCCCGGGCCTCACATAACTTACACATTTTGTTCTGTTAGCACTGTCGGGTGTCAGTTAGGACAACCCGAATAACCTCACTTGGACAGTAGTCCCATGCACAACGAGGTGCCCATTCACTTAGCCTTTTTAAAAGCGTCCATATATTGCCTTTTTAAAGGCGCCCATGTTATCACCATACCTGTCGATCTATCTAGGCTCGATCAGGTTAAAACAGAGTCAGCCCGATCCGGGTTAACTCAAGAGATCTCAACGCGCGACCAGTAGCCAATGACTAACTGGATTAAGGTAAACTATCCACACTCCACTATTGACTTACTTAGTCAGTTAAACCGTTACAGTTTTAAATATGAAGAACATCACTTATTTATTGGCTGCCCTATGGGTCTTACGCATGCCTAGAATTCTAGGTAATATTCATGTTTGAGTCAAAGCTCTAGAGATCGACGATGTCGTATCTCGTCCCTAAGTATTTTACTTAGGTTAGTATACATATACAGTCATAGTATTAAGTGGGTTACATCCATTAACAACAATCACATCACATTAAACGCATATGTGTTTTATATAAGTCGATCTATAGTCGACGTAGTATTAGTCTTGTAGGACGTTCGCGCATAATTAAACAATGCGGATTGATAAACAATTAACATCCCATAACACACATCCATACACACATACATGCTTCACACTCGTTATGCAGCAAACATATCCGAGCCCGAGGAAGTCCTCATGACATCTCGGAACAGACCCCTTTACATACCGTTCACCAATGACCTAGGTTGCGCAGTAGACCACTAGCTCGTCAAGCGCCTTCGCCGGTGATACGGTCTAAATATCAAACACAACATAAGTCAATCCACATGACTTATTTAAGCTAGGTTAAT
>CM041781.1:146492894-146742936 GCA_023374045.1 Limonium bicolor
TCAACATGAAAGTTATAGAGGGATTAGAGCTCTTCAAAACGAGCTAAAGAACATAGAATTTGGCTGAGAGAAAACGAAGAAGTTATGGCTAGTCAAAGTTACCTGAATTCGAAGAGAAACTGGAAAACTGCAGCAACGGTTTTGCAGGGTGGCAACTTTGGCTCGAATTTCCGGTTGATTTAGAACGCGTTAGGGCTTGTGTGAGTTATGGTTGTTTAGAGGAAATGTAGGAGAAGGCAACAAAGAAGACGACACCCAAAAATTCCATAAGATGAGAAAGTTATGAAGGTCACAAGATAGGGCAAAATCGGTTCCGAAAATCGTGGAGATAAAATCTATCCTAGTGTGGGCGCGTGTGAGCTTGACACGTGGCAGATTTTAAAATTTTGGCTCAAAACTTCAATCTAGCATAACTTTGGCTAGGATGATCCGTTTTTGACGTTCTTTTTATCGATCTTCATGGTTTTCCATAACCTATTTATTGGTATAGGTTTCATGGCCTGGTTTGACCATTCTCAAAAAGTCAACTCTAGCAAGGCTTAATAAGCTTTAAGGTTTCTAGAATTTTATATTGACTTTTATGTTTCAAAACAATGTTCCAACACTTCCTAAAATCTTTATAATATTTGGAGTGTTTAGAAATTTTCCCAAGATTTATGGACTTATAAATCTTATTATTAAATCATAATACTATATAATAAATATAATAATATATAATATTAGGGTTAAATAGGAGAAAACCCCTAAATAAATTTCACAATTCCATATACTAATTTAATATTCATAATTCCATATAATAATTTAATATTCATAACTCCATATAATAATTTAATATTCATAATTCCATAAAATAATTTAATACTTAATAGTATTATTAAAGGTTTAATAAAAAAATCCCCTAAATTAATTTAAATTAATTTATTTAGGGTATTTCAATAGTATAAGTTAATTAAGATTTAATTAGGGATGTCTAAAGGTCATTAAAGGTATGAACAAGTTTTAAAACTAAGGAAGAACAAGTAAACCATATGTAAGTATAAGAATTGTAAAGGTATAGTAAGTATGAGTTAGGAAACGTAAGAGTAATCGAGTTAAGTTAATGACAGTTAGATTAATCATTCGATTGTATGTATATCATAGGATTTGATTTGAGAGCACCGGAGGAAAGTTGGGATACAAGTACGACGGTGAACGGTATGAATTCCTCATGCCCCGTATGCTATCTGGTTACTCTGATTTGTGTGTTGTGTGCTATTTGATCACCAAATAAGATAAATGCACGAATCGGAGTTATCATGCTTACTTGTGAATATGTAGTGTTGTATGTGTTGTGTATATTTTCTTTAAATCTTAGTTTGTATAATTCATGAAATGTATGGATGGATATGAATGTGTGTATGTATGATATATTGTATTGTGACCGAATGTGTTGACTTTGGACTTCTAACTTATTCCTAACAAGCTAACCATTCTAACTTAAATTGGTAATTAAATTGGAATGAGTAGAAGTCCGATATAGTTTCGGCCACGCGTGAGGATGCGGAGTCACGAGAGGGTTGGCTCCAATTCCTGACTCTTAAACTGGTCCGCGGCCCAAATCCTTAAGTGGGTAGCATCCCGGATTGGTGAGTCAAGTAAATCCCGGTGGTGGGACGGTGTAGTCCCCGGGCCGGAGGTCATACCGACTTAACATGAGTATGAGTAAGTATGTAAGAATGAGTAAGTAAAGGTAGGTAGTAAGTAAGTAAAGTAAGAGTAAGTAACATGTAATGAGTAAAAGAGTAACAAGCATTCCGATTAATCCGGATGCGTAATTTGGCTAACACGGTGAAGGTAAGTAAGTGTGTGTGCCACTGCATTGCTATCTTGAATTGTATAATGTATTGTATACACATGTATGTTGTATGTAAAGCATGTATGTATGAAATTAATGAACCACATGTTTATGGACGTCAAATAGTCGGCGTGCCCTAGCTAGCACGCGGTATATGCGGAGTTCATGCGCAGCTTTTGCTGAGCCCCTTGGGGCGATGTTTTTACTACACGCAGGTACTCGAGAAGGGTGAAGATGAGGATGAGGATGTAGCTTGTTTCTTTTGTCTTCTTTATGGATTGTAAACAATGAATTATGAATGGTGTACTAAGTAGTACACGGCTTTAGTTTATGATAGCCGGTGTACCATGGGGTACACCTTTTTGGATATAGAAAGGATGGTGAATTGGTATAGATGAGTAGCCGGTAGAAACTCATTATTTTGGTAGATGGAGAAAGGGAATGTAATTGAATATACACTAAATACTCGGTGATCCAGGAATGTAAGAAGGTTATCTTTTGTATTCAGTAAGCAAAGTTTTAGTAGCTCGGTATACTTTGATCATCAGACCGTTACTGTAAGTAAGGTAAGCCTAGCTAGCCATATGGGCGGTTAGCGGCGTTGTACCACCCGCCGTAGTAAGTAGTAGTATTCCGCTGCGAACTAATAGGATTAACAGACGACGATTAGACGGTAAGAATAGGATTAACGGTAGGGGTGTTACAAAAAGTGGTATCAGAGCGTAGTAACGCTCTGATGTCCTTAGTTACCGAGCATAGGGGATTACCGAGTTAGGATTTCAACCGTCTTAAGACGGATACTTAGAAACCTAACTAGGAACTACCGTTGTTAACAACGGATACCCTTGACGTTCTTAGGACGATACCTTATTTAAATTCAAGACCCTTTGGTCACATGTACAAAGCCTAATGTAAATGCTAAATGTTCAGATGTCAGGACGAGGTCGAGGCCGACCTAGGGGAGAGACATCTGACGGACCCAGCGCGCAGACGATAGCCGAGATCGTCGCCGCCACGGTAGCGCAGATGCTACCCCAAGTAATCAATGCAATGCAACAAAACCAACAGAACCAAGCGGGACCAATCCCTCCCCCTCCACCCAGAGAAGCTAACTGGGTAAAAGCTGTAGCGGAACTCCGCCCTCCTTGCTTTAGGGGCGAGAGTGATCCGGATAAGCTAGAAGCCTATATCTCCGAGATGGAGACGACGTTCGAAACCCTCGAAGCTCCTGCTGGAGTTCGAGTTAGAGTTGCTGCCTACTATCTGAAAGACGCAACCATGGATTGGTGGAAGCTGGTCAAGCGTGAGCATGTCAACGACCCCACCTTCGACTGGGAGTCCTTTGCATCCCTCCTCCGATCCAAATACTACCCGGAGCACGTGAAAACCAAGAAAAGGCTAGAGCTGGATGCCTTGAAGATGACAGACAAGATGTCTGTGGATGAGTACTACCGCACCTTCACTTCTATCCTCCTCCGTCTTCTACCCGACCTAGGGTACACCGGCTAGGTGTTGGTCGATCGCTTCTATGGCGGTTTGAGCCATCGCCTTCGGTACGGTATGGGCTACACTCGATTTACCTCCCTTCAGGTAAATATCGGTTAACCCTTAGTACTATTTCAATTCCCCAATTTCCTAAATTTCCTTGAATTCCTTGAATCTCTCCTTTATCCTTTCTTAATTAAGAATCCCGGCTAATACCTGAAACTTCAGGAGTGTTATCACGCGGCTTCTCGCGTTGAGATCACTTGCCAACTACGGGATGAAGAAACCGCGCTGAAGCGCAAGGGAAACAATAAGAACACAAGTGCCGAGGAGCAGAACCAGGGTAAAAGCTGGAAAAAGAAGAAGGGAAGTTCTTTCATCAAACTCAAAAGAACTTCCCAAGTGAGAGCAGTGCCCATGCCGAGCAGGGCAAACCAGTTGAGCTTCTTTAGCTTGGTTCATCTGCACCGGTGGCCGCAAAGCCACTGAGATCACACCCACCTAAGGGTAAACTTCTATTCCTAAATCGTATTCGTACAAGTACCATAACTAGTATATCCACGCACACATGTGCTAACCCTCTAAACCTCAGGTTCTGGCTCAGGTTTCACCAAAACCTTCTCCGATGGCCGCACCTATGTGTGCAGGAAGTGCAATCAAGACCATCCCGGCAAGGACTGCTATGGGAGAGAAATCAAGTGCTACAACTGCCAGAAACAGGACACACAGCCAATAAATTCCCAGAGAATGCCAAGCCAAAGGGGAACTACCAAAGCTACAGGCAAAGGGAAGGCAAGGAGGTTGCATCTGGCGATGGCACCAGCCCAGCAGGCACCACAGGGACAGGGATCCCGGGGACCTCAGAGGGGCGCACCCCAGAGGTAGCCTGTCCTTCATGTTATCGACCGTGATGGGTCCGGTTCTAAGTCCGGCCCAGGTAATTATCCGAACCTTTAATCCTTGAAAAAGCATGACTAAGTATTAGAATAACCGTATGAGTGAATGCATGAGTAAATGAATTGAAGTGTGTATTAAGCATGAAATGAAGTAGTCGAAACTAGTACTCACCGTGATGAAATTTATAACCATAGGAAGCTTTAGTATCTGTTATCCGATACCGGTAAACTGAATCAAGAAGAGACTGACATCACCAACCACTGCCACACCAGCGAACAGTGTCAGGTCATCCGACCAGGTATGATTCTATTAAGGGAATACTTGACACCCGAAGCCCAAATTTCAATCATCCGACGATGCAACGAGCTAGGAACGGGTCAAGGTGGATTTTATACACCCGAATTCCCCGGTGGAGCGAAAGATGAAGCTGAAGATGATGTGCTTGGGAAAGGACTGGAATCCTTATACCAAGACATACCAAGAGACACGAACACGAGATGGAGCAACGCCACCGACAATACCTCCAGAGTTTCAGACACTTGTCACACAAGCGGTAGAACTTGCACAACAATGCAAACATGATCCGATCCCCGCACTTGAAGCGGACCTTTGTATCGTCAACTTCTATGAGAAAGAAAGACGACTTGGGTTACACCAAGACAAGGACGAGACAGCTGAATCTCTTGAACAAGGATTGCCCGTAGTGTCTTGGTCCATTGGTGATGACGCCATCTTTATGTATAGCGAGCAGAAGCGTGTGGACCACGCAGAGAAATTAGTATTGAGATCAGGAGATGTCCTAATCATGGGTGGAAACTCTAGGATGCTGTATCACGGGATCAACAAGATCAAGTTGAATACGGCACCACCGGCAATAATCAATGCCACACACATGAAACCAGGACGCCTGAACCTTACCTTTAGAAAGTATTAACCTTAAAGTATCATGTAATGTATTAGTAACGTGTATTAGAGACACGGTATGTATGATGGTTGGTTTATCAATAAAGAGCAGTGTTGATTTAAATTCCACTTGTGTCCACCATCAATACTTATCCAATTGTGACTTCAATAGGTTGTGGACTCGGTACCGAAGGTAACCTGAGTATCCTCACCGAAGCACAAGCCGGCAGAAGCGGCACCATCTTAACGGGAACATTCCCAGTGAATGGCATTGAAGCCAATGTGTTATTCGACTCCGGCGCCTCTCACACGTTCGTATCACCATCTTTTGTGAAGAGGTTGAAGCCAGATGCGGATGAGCTACCGAATTTTATGGTTACTCTCCCATCGAAGGAGCGAGTAAAGTGCACCAAATACTACCAATCAACCACCAGAAATCAAAAATGAAGTGTTTCCTTTTCCTTCATCGAATTCAATGGATTGGGATTCGACTTAATCATCGGAATGAATTGGTTGGAGCGGCACAAGGGTAGAATCCTCTGCGCCGAGCATCGATTGTTGCTCAAGAGTCCCTCTTGGGTTACCGTATCTTACCGCCAGAGACCGAGAGAGCCTTCGACCACACTCATATCTGCTACGGCTATGTACCGGGAGCTAAAAAAGGGCCACGAAGTATATCTATGTTATGTACAAGACCTGTAGAGAGATCCAGAGTTCAGTGAGGATGTACCGATTGTATCCGAATTTCCTGACGTATTCCCTAAGGAGCTACCCGGCATGCCACCACCGAGAGCAGTGGAATTTGAAATTGATCTTTTGCTAGGTACCGGTCCCATTGCTAGGGCACCGTACCGCATGGCACCTGCTGAAATGACTGAACTGAAAGAGCAATTACGAGACCTTCTCGACAAAGGGTCATACGCCCGAGCGTATCACCCTGGGGAGCACCGGTCCTCTTTGTGAAAAAGAAGGACGGTAGCGTCCGACTTTGCATTGACTACCGCAAGCTGAATGCGGTCACAGTAAAAAATAAATACCCATTGCCACGCATCGATGACCTATTTGATCAGCTGAAAGGAGCATCAGTCTTCTCCAAGATTGACCTCCGTTCTGGGTATCATCAGATTGCCATCAAAGAGCAAGATATTGAGAAAACAGAATTCGTACAGATATGGCCACTACGAATTCACCGTCATGCCATTCGGTTTGTCAAACGCACCAGCTAAATTCATGGACCTCATGAATCGACTATTCAATGAGCAGTTGAAATACCCCAAACCTTAGTATGTTGTTTAAACACCTAAATATGGTATGTTAAGACAAAAGAGTCTTAGAAACATTAGCAAACAAATTTAAACAATAGAAAACACAAAATGTGCTTTAAGGTCAATAAAGGCCAAAATGTGCTCTAAGCTTGGGATAAGCTTGGGTAGGACCTAATGAACTTACCAAGACCTTATTTATATACTAATGAACATATTAAACCAATTACCAAAGAAAACCAAGCTTGAAAACAAGTTAAAACACAAAATGTGCTTTAAGGAGTCTTAAAGCACATTTTTGAAAAATTGTCTTGTAAATGAGTTTTGAATGGCTAAATGTCCATCATTACTCTTTAATTAACATGTGTACTATATAGTATCATTTGGAAGTCTATATCAATGGGAAATCAAAAATTTCACTTCTATGTGCCTTGTTTTATGAATAGTGATTTTAATAAGCTAGTTTGTAACATATGTTTGTATAAGTAATTAAATTGACAAATAAAGACTATAATACCCCTAAGTGCTATTGGGGGCCGGTTTCTTAAGTGTGGTGACTCACCACTCTCTTGTTAACATGTTAAGTAAATAAAGATGACTAACTAAAGTACTATTTTTTTATAACTACAAATATCTTCTAAAAGCAAGTTTACCTTCATTTCTCCCTTCTTCCTTGCATTCCCATGGTTCCAAGCTCTCTTCAACCTCTCTTCTTCATTCTCTTCTATGGTTTGCAATAGTACCACACCAAACTCCATCTTTGACCTCTTGTTATTTCTAGCTCACTTAACCAATCAAAAACAAATACCACCATTCTCTTAGTCTCACCAAGCTCTTCATTCCTATCTTCTCAAAACTTCAAGACCACCATTTCGGTGCCATGGAGTTCCATCATTGATGGAGCTTGAGCTTATGTTTCTACATATTATTGATCTCCTTTGGTTCTAGGTAAGGAATCTCAAAGAAAAATGATGTTTCTCCATGTTTTTATCTTGACCGAAAATCACTCTTAATGGAGTCCTTATGTTGCTTTGTTCTAGCTTCATTCCAACCTTTCATGGACTAGGTGGAGTCCTCTCTTGGTATATATTCAAACTCTCTTCAAGTTCTAAGGTAAAACAATTATCTTAATGCTTTTGAAACAATGTACAATCTAGGGTTTACAATGAGATGAAGCTTAAAGCTTGAATACTCATTATGTTGTTTGTATAATGTTTAGTAGTTGACAAGGAATCAAATACCTAGCCGATTTTAAAAAGGAGAAACAAGAAAGAAGTTGTGAGGGAAAAAGAGGTAAATATGCTAACCTAATGTGGTTGAAAGTCTTAGGAGAAATGAGCTTGTATTGCTTATGAAAATGATCTAAGGAGCCAATGGGATGTGACTTAGAAGAATGATCTTAAGGGCTTAGTAAAAGCCATATGTGTTGTTGAGTGTATTTGCAGGTCAAGGCAAATATATTTGGAAATTCAGTGTTTATGATTTATGCATCTTAAGGGCCTAAGAGCCATGTTATTTAAGGGCCTAAGTGCCATGCAATTTAAATTATGCACTATATTGTGATGTAGTGCTATATGTGTGAAGTTTGTGTATAAGAAAGTGTTTGATGGATTTCTAGTGTTCTTGGTTGTTTGATGGTGAAAACAATGTGTTTTGGTTTAGTAATGTGAGAGAACCTATGTCAAAATTTAGGTAATAAGCAAGAAGTTCTAAGGGTTTTTAAAATGAGTTTGATAAGTTAAGAAAATGTTTAGAATGGTTAAGTGCTTTCCTAGTGAAGAAGCATGCATTAAGGTGTTTAAAGATGTAAAAAGGGCTTTGGTGATGTTCTAGAGGATTGGAATGCAAAAGAATGCTTTGGGACATTTCAAGATTCTTGATGAGTTGTATTAGGACTTGTGTATTGTTGGTGAAAAAGGGATGTGGTGGATTGTTATATGAGAAGCTAAAAACTTGTAAAAGATGTTTAAGAAATTGTTTAGGAAGAAAAGATGTTTGGGAGATGATGTAGTAGTGGTGAGGAAACATTATTGGCATAGTGGTTATCATAGGTATGAAACACCACTTAGTGAACCAAGGAGAAAATAACATAAGTGTTAGGAATTTCGGTATGGAATGAGTAAGTGTTTAGGAGATAGATAATGGATTTTATGGATGTTGTATGAGTGTTTGAGGGTACCAAATGATGTTAGGAAACATTAAGAGGCTTTAGGAGAAGTTTGGTGAAGATTTGACAAAGTTTGGGCAAGTTTTGATGGCGTTCGACCCAGGGGTCCGACCCAAGTTGGGTCGGACAGCCTCTGTTAGACGTCAGTAAATGGTTCTGGAACGGTCCGACCCAGAGGACTTGGGTCGGACATGGGTCGGACGGTCATGTTTTAGTGGACGGTAAATGTTCTGGAATGGTCCGACCTAGTCGAGTGAGTCGGATATGGGTCGGACGGTCATGTTTTAGTGGACGGTAAATGTTCTGGAATGGTCCGACCTAGTCGAGTGAGTGGACATGGGTCGGACATGGTTGTTGGTGGTTGGTTGTAAGGCGGTAAAAGTTCTGTAATGGTCCGACCCAGTCAAGTGAGTCGGATGTGGGTCGGACGTGTGTGTGTTCAAAGGGCGATGAAATCTCTGGAATGGTCCGACCCAGATGGTTGGGTCGGACGGGTCGGACAAGTTAAGTTTTCCAAACCCGAAAATCACTGGAAGGGTCCGACCCAGTTGTGGGTCGGACGGTGGGTCGGATAGACCAAAAATGTAAAAAAAACAGTAAAGAATGTGGCAAATGTAGTTAACCCCCTAGGGTATAATGTAGATAATGAAGGATTAGTTGGGCATTAAAAACATGTCATACAATCATGTTAAACATTAGTAAGTTTGAAGTTAAGTAAATAATTAAGACATTCTTAAACATGTAGGAGGAGTGACCTACGGTGGAAATCAATCGAAGCAAGGACCAAGGTATGGTTTTCTTGCAGTCTGTTGCCTACCGGTTTACACCGGCTTGTGTGTTGTTTGTTTTTTGTGTGTTTATGACGTTATAAGACTTAACCATGTGATGAGTTTACCGTTGTCATATTATTGTGATGTTATGATGTGACTCATTTCCCTCGTGTGTGTCTAACGTGACTTATCACCTGTTGTGTATGGTTGTTAAGTTCCACCGTGAACACTGACTACACAGTGACAACTGGAAGTGGGGAAGAGGATCCATCTGGTGGTCCGGTCATGCATGTAAGTTAAGAGTAGATATCTGAATCAGATTTGACTCTTATGTTGTTAAGATTGTTCTCCTTAATTTGGCGTTCGATCTCCCGCTAGCTTCTCCCAAAGCTTACCTATTCTGACTTATGATCGGTTTTAGTGGGAACATGTGTTTGTGTGGTGTGTTCGGGTCACTATATTCGAACCATCTGTGACTTAAGTTACTCGTTCGAATAACAGAACGGTAATGAGTGTGTGTAACGAGCTTAACATGAGGGTGAATGAATTCTCTAGGCTCTTATGTTGTCTAACCTTCTTGGGTTGTTATTGTGGAAAGAGTATCCAGTGTATGTGATGTTGTGCTATGCACTATTGATGCTATGCCACATTATTATGGTATGTATGTTATGGTTTAAAATGAATGCATGTTATCATGACAATTAGTTGCGCGTACCCGGTAGCCGATGGGCTGCGCGTTAACCATACCAGCCAAGGGTTGCTGACCCCCTCGGGGGCTCCATATTTTTACTGCAGGATGAGGATCGAGGAAGCAGAGTGGCTGTAGGATCTAGGCGCAGTTGTACTTGGGTTTATTTTGGATGTTGAGCCCGGGATGCGCCTGTGCTCCCGTGGCATTATATTTTGATCCCGTTGAAACTACCATGGCGGTTATATTGACAGTTTACAGTGAAGGATGTATTTGTATTTAATACTCGGTATTGTATATGATGTAATTGTGGTTTAGTTCTATGCTCGGGAGTCTGATCATCAGACCGGTACACTTGTATTTATTCTGCCTTGTAACCACGTGGGTGGTGACGGGCGTTGTAGCACCGAAGCGTTTAGTTATTGTTTAGTTATTTATTCCGCTGCGATTTCAATTAGTTGTGAAGTCCGTTGTAGGGGTGTTACAGCAGTTGGCACTTCGGCTGTTGTCTTCATCGACGACATCCTTGTATACTCAAATCACAGAAGAGCATGAAATTCACTTGAGGAAAGTGCTTGAGACTGCGCGAGAACCAGCTGTATGCGAAGTTCTCCAAATGCGAGTTCTGGCTGGATCAGGTTATCATTCCTGGTCAGGTCATCTCGAGTGCAGGTATCTCAGTTGACCCTTCAAAGATAGAAGCTGTACGATCATGGCCTAGACGTAAGACTGTTACCGACATTCGGAGCTTTCTTGGTCTAGCGGTTACTATCCGGAGATTTGTAAAGGACTTCTCGAAAGTCGCTAAAGCCCATGACTACACTAATGAAGAAAGATGCATCGTTTGTATGGACAGACGGTGCGAAGTATCATTTCAGAGCCTTAAAGACTCATTGACCTCAGCACCCATTCTTACTCTTCCAGAGGGCACAGAGGGATTTGAGGTATATTGTGATGCATCAGGCAAAGGAATGGGATGCGTGCTCATGCAGCATGGCAAGGTTGTTGCTTATGCTCCCGCCAGCTGAAAAAGCATGAGGAGAAATTACCCGACTCACGACTTAGAGTTAGGAGCCATTGTCTTCGCTTTGAAGATATGGCGACACTATCTTTATAGGGTAAGCATCACCATCTACTCCGACCACAAGAGCTTACAATATGTATTCACACAGAAAGAACTGAATCTGAGACAGAGAAGGTGGATGGAGTTCTCTCTGACTACGACATCGACCTACAGTATAAGGAAGGGAAGGCAAACATCGTAGCCGACGCCCTGAGCCGTCGAGCACACTCGCTCCATTCGCTACTCGCTTCTTCTAGCTTGGATGACGAGGTGCGAGACGCTCAGTTGAGCGACCCTTACCTAACCGAAATCAGACAAAAGATTGAAAATGGTACATTTGAGAAGAAAAAGTACGACTTCAAGCTACATGAAGATGGTTTGATTTGGTTGAATGGCAGGCTACGCGTCCCCTGAAGCAATGCTGAGCTAAGGGATCACATCCTGCGAGAGTCACACAGTCCACATTATCAGTCCATCCAGGAGCCTCCAAGATGTACAAAGACATGAAGAGGTACTTCTGGTGGTCTGGAATGAAATCAGATGTGACAGAATTTGTATTGAGATGCTTGACATGCCAAAAAGTGAAATTTGAACATCGTAGACCGGGCGGAATGGTACAATCGATGCCAGTTCCGGAGTGGAAATTTCACGATATCTCCATGGATTTTGTTGTAGGACTCCCACCTACCAGGGGAGGACTCAACATGATCTGGGTTGTAGTCGATCGCCTAACCAAGGTTGCCAGATTCATACCGATGAAGGACACCTGGAAGGTAATGAAGCTCGCAGAGCTATTCGACAAGGAGATTATCAGACATCACGGAGTCCCTAAAACAATAGTATCTGACGCGCGACACCAGATTTCTTTCGAGATATGGAGAGCTCACGGGAAGCGTTGGGTACAGAATTGAAGTTGAGTACTGCCTTCCATCCTTAGACCGACGGTCAGACAGAAAGAACCATCCAGACACTGGAGGACATGGTTCGGGCATGTGCCTTAGACTTTCAGGGGAGTGGGTTAGACAAGCTTCATCTTATCGAATTTTCATACAATAATAGTTATCATGCCTCGATTAAGATGTCGCCTTTCAAGCTCTATACGGTAGACCTTGCCGTACACCCTTGTGTTGGGATGAGTCAAGTGAAGCGGTCATCATAGGACCGGAGTACCTTGAGCAAGTACAAGCTGAAGTCCAGCAGATTTGAGCCAATATGAAGGCAGCCCAAGATAGACAAAAATCCTATGCGGATGTGAGATGACGCGACCTCGAGTTCGCCGTGGGCGACCAAGTGTTCTTGCGCGTTTCACCTATGAAGGGTGTCTTCCGTTTTGGTCAGAAGGGTTGTAACACCCCAACCGCTAATCATTTCATAATCTTTTAATCGTTCCCATACTTACCTACTCGCAGCGGAATACCTGCTTACTTACTTACTCCCGGCGGGTGATACAACGCCGTTAGCCATCCAAGGCCAACAAGGCTACTACTACTTACTGTATCGGTCTGACGATTAGAATAAACTAAATACATACTACATACTTTACAATGCCAAATACTTACTTACAATTGATTACCGAGGTATCCAAGTTAGGCAAATTACATTCCATGACTACTTCCCAAAAATGAAGAGTTTGTACAACCTCTCCTTACTATCCAATTAAGAGTTCAATGTCCAAAAATGTGTACCACATGGTACACCGGCTACTCAAAGGCTCTAGCCGTGTACAACTCGGTACACTCTTCTAATTCCTACTAACTACTCCAAAAAGAATTACAGGCTGCCCTTACTCTACCTTCACGCCTCGCGGGTACCTGTGGAGTAAAAACATTCCCCTAGGGGGCAGCTTACGCTGCATATGATAAACCGCATACCCCGCGTACTAGCGAGGGTACGCCAACTATTTGGTCGAGTACATGCGGTTCGTTTCATTAACGTACATACATGCTTCATACAATACAATACAATTACATCATTTTACCACGCATACATACATACAGTTCATACAAGGAATACAAACAAGTCATTCATTCATATTACCATACTCACCGCATCACGGAGATACAATTCTCCAATACATACAAGGTCTTGTTAGCCTTATTACACACCCGGGTTAATCGGGCGTTCAATACTTTTTACTCCGGGTCAATGACTTACAATAGTCAAGACCAATACGAATACAATACATACTTCTTACATACTTTACTTCCAGTTAAGTCGGTATGACCTCCGGGCAGGGAATACTACTTCCCACCACCGGGCTTTAGGGTGGCCCACTAATCCAGATGCTACCCATACAAAGGGAATTGGTCCAAGGAAAAGATCATAGCCAGGATTCGGTTCCAACCTCTTGTGGTTCCTTATCCTCACGCGTGGCCAAACTATATCGGGCTTCTACTCATTCCATACTCATTACTATGTCAGGAGTTAGATTGTTAGGAATTAGTAGAAGTCCATACTTACTTTTTTCCATACATACTTACAATACACATGTACTCATACTTACACATACACTTCATTCTCATACATACTTCTCATGAATTATACAAACTATTCGTCAAGAAGAATACAACAAGAACAATATAGTTCAAACACGTTTATGTGCAATATAAATCCGATTCATGCATTATTCTTGTTGGTGATCACATAAGCACACAAATCGGGGGTAACCAAGTTAGGATACAGGGCATGAGGAAATCATACCGTTCACCGTCGAATACGTTCTACGGTTCCTTTGGGGATCATATCCGATTCCTATACATACATGAAGTAGTACGATCAATGATCATTATTGATCTAACTTACTCCCTCATAATACTTTCAATGTATACTTACTACTTCTTTACATTCATACTTGGTTATAAACTTTTCTTTTCTTTACTACCTCACAAACTTGTTTTCTTACAAAATTACTTACTTCCTTACCATTATTACTCCATCAATGGTGTATTACTACATATATATGCATACGGGTATATAGGCATATATATATGTACATATGATTGCTATAGTCATATGATTAAAACTTTTTTTTTTTTGACCCGACCGACCCACCCTAGGTCGGTCCCCTGGGTCGGTCGGGTGCAGAGACTCGATTACAGAAAATTTCAGACCGACCGACCCAGCCAGGGTCGGTCCACTGGGTCGGTCGGTTACAGAAAGAATCCGACTCAAAATTTCTGCTCGACCGACCCAGGCAGGGTCGGTCCCCTGGGTCGGTCGGCTGCAGAGACATTTCCACCTAAAGATTCCCACTCGACCGACCCGGACAGAGTCGGTCTCTGGGTCGGTCGGATGCAGAAGCTTTCGGGATTGCTGATTTTCGGGTCGACCGACCCTGCTAGGATCGGTCCTAGGGTCGGTCCAGCCCAGTGCTCATTTTAATTACTTATTTTGAATCCCAAACTCTACTCAATTCACACCCAATCTTTCCTACTCATTTCCACATGTTTCCTACATGTTTAAACACCATTTAAATCCTCTAATTCACCTTCGTTCATCCATCAAACTCATTGTTAAATCCATCAATCCACTTACCCCATTTTTCCTCCCTTCATTCCAGCACTTATACCAATTTTCTTTCTTCGTTGCTACAGATTTTCATTCAAACTTCTAACCTTCATTACTCTCTCAACTAATGCTACTCTTGGCATCTCAAATTCATTACTCACATCCTAGTTCCAATCTCTTAACTTACCTCTTTCAAAATCTGTTACGACTACTAAACCACCCATTTTTACACTCTTCAAAATCTGTTACAAATGCGCCTAAGTCCTCAAATTCCTAAATGAAATTTGGACATAGCCTCCCCTATATTTCTAACATTCTCCACACATTATTTCAGCCCACGAATACTCATCCCTCTCAACCTGTTACACAATACATCATTCTCACATTCCAACCACAAACAACAACATAAAATCCTGCACACATACACACTTACTACCTAAATGTTTTCCCAAGCTTTTAAAACTCATTTAAAAACTTCAAAACTGTTACAATATCATTCTTCATTGTACTACAATACACTTGCTACTCATTACCACCCAATTCATACTCATTTTATTACTCCAAAAACTGTTACATTACAATGCACAAACTACACAAGGTAAGAGTATTTACCTTGTCTTGTTAGGTTACTTTCTTTCTTTTCCTCTTCCTTCCCCCTCCTTTGTTCTCGGTCCCAATGAGACTCAAACACACAAGTGCTACAGCAACATACACATACACAATACCATTTAGTTTCATTTATACTAACCCTAGAATTTAAGTTTTAGGTTTAGAAAGAAGGTTACCTTCCAATGAGTAGATGAAGCTCTTGCCTTGCAAGAGAACAAAATTCCTAGTAGCCCACAAAAGAAGCCAAATCGGCTGGAGTAACAAAGGAGAAAGCATTCAAAACTGAAAATGCTTAAAATGCAAACAAGGGCTAGAAATGATGGATTTTCGAATTTCTTTTTATTACCTCAGATGATAAGGAGGTGAAGGTGCTTCTAATGGTGGTTTCAAATCTCCAAATGGTGGATACCCTCAAAAACGAAAATGGTCCTTTTCGATTTTTGGAAAGATAGAAATGCTCTCCTTGCCAAGGGGATTCCAATGGTGCTGTTTTTTATATTTTTTGGACAAGTATGAAGCTAGAACAAAGAAGAGAAGGAGGGAGTTTTGTGGTTGTTCTCATTTCTCCATGGCTGCGCAGGAACAAGAAGGGAGTTCAGAAAATAGAGAAAGAGAGGAAGGAGAGGAGGGCTACGTGAGTGAAGAGGGAAAAGTGAGGTTTAGGAGAGAGAGTGTTAATTTTTTCCCTCTTTATTATTCCCTTGTCTTTTAGCTAATAAGAGGGAAATAATGAGAGTGAGAGAGGGAGGGTGGCTGGCCGCCCCCTACACACACACACAATCAGATTTTGCTTTTTATTTGCAAAGTGGACACTAAGTTTGTTTAATTGCATTCTCACCCCACAACTTACCGGTTGTTACAGTTCTTACTAACCGGTACCCGTTTTCCGGAATTTTCTCGTTTAATTAATTTTATTGGCTCTAAAGCTTCACTAATATTTATTAGTGACTATTTAGTTGACCAAATTGTTACGAGTCTATTTGACCCGCTTAAAGTCACGTTTTCCCGGTTTCCTCGGAAACGCGCTTTAAGGTTCTTTTATGCTTTTAACCCATTTTAAAGGTCCGTTTTCTTCGGGATTTGTTCCCTCGTATTTATTTAAGTGTATTAAGCCTTTAAAAATAATTAGCCTAATTAATCACTGTTTTTAATTACGGGGTATTTCACAAGCTAAGCCCAAAGTTTGTAGGGCCGTACACTATCACCGAAAGAGTTGGATCCGTAGCCTACAGGTTAGCATTACCTGAGGACTTGGGGCGTGTCCATGATGTATTTCATATGTCACAACTCAAGAAGTACATCGCCGATCCTTCTCATGTCTTAGAGCCCGAGAGACTCTCCATCGAGCTGACTATGCGATATGTTGAAACCCCGGTAAGAAACCTTGATAGGAAGACCAGAGACACTCGCCATAAGTCTATACGAATGGTAAAGGTCCTATGGTCAAACCATGATGTCGAAGAAGCGACATGGGAGTTGGAAGATGCCATGAAGGCTAAGTACCCACAGTTGTTCATAGACTAGAGAGTCTAGTATTTAGTAATACGGGTACGGGTCGTACCCCTTTTAAGGGGGGTAGAGCCCTTTTGCTTTTGCATTGCTTCGGGGTAAGCATTGCATAGTGTATAGGTATTGTAATAGGTTTTGTATGGCACATGTAGTGGAAGTGAATTTGGTATGTGTATGTATGTATGTGTAGTATATGGATGTGTATGTACGATGTGTGATGCATGTGTAATGTGTATTGTGAATTGCAGTAATGTATTGTGTATTGTGTGATGGCATGAAGGGGAAATGATGGACTGTGTATGTGAATTATGTATGGCACTTGGATTGTGTATGCTTGTAATGTGGAAGGAAGTAAACACCTCATAGGTGTAGTAAGACACATTAGGGCAATTGGTTTGCCTAATGAGTAGAACTAATAAACTATTAAACCTTGAGCAACTTTGAGGGCAAAGTTTCTTAAGGGGGGTAGATTGAAATACCCCGTAATTAAAAATAGTGATTAATTTGGCTAATAAATATTTTAGAAGCTTAATTAAGTCTAAATAATCATGAGGGAACAAATCCCGAAGAAAACGGATCCTTAAAATGGATTAAAAACACTAACGAACCTTAAAGCACGCTTTTCGAGATAACCGGGAAAACGTGACTTTAAGCGGGTCAAATAGACTCGTAACAATTTTGGTCAACTAAATAATCATTAATAAATATTAGTGAAGCTTTAGAATCAATAAAATCAATAAAACGAGAAAATAATAAAAACTGTCAAAAACGGGAAGTTGTGGGGTAGGAACATAAATAACCAAAACTTATGTGTCCACTTTTAAAATTAAAATGCAAAGTGTGTGTATGTGCAGTGGGGGTGTCCGATTTGGGCCTCTCTCTCACTCTCCTCACTTATCTAATATGCTATAAGACAAAAATAATAAAGCAAACCCCACCTCACTTTACACACTCTCTCTCTTCTACTCATTCTCATCTCTCACGTATACACACAACCCTCCTCCTCTCTATTTCTCTTCTTCTCCAACCGGTTGCCATGGGAGCTTGAAGAAACTCACAAAAATACCACATTCTCTCCTCTTGTTACTCCCTTGAATCTCTTCCAAAAATTATAAAAACTACACCATTGGAATCCTCTCATCAAGAGCAACACTTCCCTCTTTTCAAAATCCAAAAAGGAGCATTTTCATCTCCATGGGTATGGAGCATTTGGAGCTTCAACACCACCACTAGAACCACCTCCTTCTCCTTGTTCTTTTGAGGTTAAAATCTTCTTGAAACTCCATTGTTTTTCTAGCCTTATGGGCAAAACGAAAATCTAGCTAAACCCTTGTTTGGTTCCTTTTGTACCCAGCCGATTTTGGCATTGTTGGAGAGTAGGAAATCTTATTCTTGAGCCACTCCAAACACTACTTACACCCTTGGAAGGTAATATGTTTTCTAAACCCTAAAACTTACATTAAAAGCTTGAAGAATGGTTAAGGGTTAGTGCATTAAAATGGTGTATACATATGTGGGCTGTAGAGTTAGGATTTGAATTGCAAACCGGTGAGAAGAGGAAGGAAAGAGAGAAGGAAGAAAGAAGAAGCAAGAAGAAGAAAAGGAAACCTAGAAGAGAAACAAGGTAATTACACTCATCTTGTGTAGCCGTGTATATATATGCGTAACAGATTTTAAAAGAGTAAGTTTGCATTGTAAAATGGTATTGAACAATAATGTAATGTGTAAGAAGAGCTGAATTGTATTGAAGCTTTGAAAACAATTAAAAACTGTCACAAACTAGTTTGGGATTGGGATGTTGAGTGCAGGAAATTAATGTGTTGAATGGGTAGTATCTGTGTGGAAGAACTTGGTATATTGATGTTGTGTATAAGCAGGTGAGATAAGTGATAAAGTGTGTGAAAACAATGTGGTGAGAATGTAGAAATATAGGGGAGGTTATGTCAAAATTTACCTAGGATTAGGACACTTAATGAACTAGAAACTAGGTGACTAATATGTGTTTGTAACAGATTTTGATAGAGATAGATAGAGGGTAAATTGAGAGAGATAGTTAATGCATTGTAAGGCATTAGAGGTGTTATAAATGACATTAAGAGAGGGAGTCATAGAAGAGGAGTGTATGTGTCAAAATCTGTAACAAGATGTAGTAAGGGAAGAAACAATGTGAGTGTTGAAATGAAAACTTAAGAAAATAGGTGAGTGAATTAGCATAGAAGGAGTAATAAGTTAGCAATGGATTAAAAACAGGTTTAGGAGCTTAATTAGGTGCTAAAACATGTGGGATTAAGTGTAGGAACAATGGGGAATAATTGGGCAAGGTTTGGTTTGTAACAGATAAAGAAAAACTATAAAGGTATGAACAAGTTTTAAAACTAAGGAAGAACAAGTAAACCATATGTAAGTATAAGAATTGTAAAGGTATAGTAAGTATGAGTTAGGAAACGTAAGAGTAATCGAGTTATGTTAATGACAGTTAGATTAATCATTCGATTGTATGTATATCATAGGATTTGATTTGTGAGCACCGGAGGAAAGTTGGGATATAAGTACGACGGTGAACGGTATGAATTCCTCATGCCCCGTATGCTATCTTGGTTACTCTGATTTGTGTGTTGTGTGCTAATTGATCACCAAATAAGATAAATGCACGAATCGGAGTTATCATGCTTACTTGTGAATATGTAGTGTTGTATGTTGTGTATATTTTCTTTAAATCTTAGTTTGTATAATTCATGGAATGTATGGATGGATATGAATGTGTGTATGTATGATATATTGTATTGTGACCGAATGTGTTGACTTTGGACTTCTAACTTATTCCTAACAAGCTAACCATTCTAAATTAAATTGGTAATTAAATTGGAATGAGTAGAAGTCCGATATAGTTTCGGCCACGCGTGAGGATGCGGAGTCACGAGAGGTTGGCTCCAATTCCTGACTCTTAAACTGGTCCGCGGCCCAAATCCCTTAAGTGGGTAGCATCCCGGATTGGTGAGTCAAGTAAATCCCGGTGGTGGGACGGTGTAGTCCCCGGGCTGGAGGTCATACTGACTTAACATGAGTATGAGTAAGTAAGTAAGAATGAGTAAGTAAAGTAAATGGTAGTAAGTAAGTAAAGTAAGAGTAAGTAACATGTAATGAGTAAAAGAGTAACAAGCATTCCGATTAACCCGGATGCGTAATTTGGCTAACACGGTGAAGGTAAGTAAGTGTGTGTGCCACTGCATTGCTATCTTGAATTGTATAATGTATTGTATACGCATGTATGTTGTATGTAAAGCATGTATGTATGAAATTAATGAACCGCATGTTTAGTGGACGTCAAATAGTCGGCGTGCCCTAGCTAGCACACGGTATATGCGGAGTTCATGCGCAGCTTTTGCTGAGCCCCTTGGGGCAATGTTTTTACTACACGCAGGTACTCGAGAAGGGTGAAGATGAGGAAGAGGATGTAGCTTGTTTCTTTTGTCTTCTTTTTGGATTGTAAACAATGAATTATGAATGGTGTACTAAGTAGTACACGGCTTTAGTTTTTGATAGCCGGTGTACCATGGGGTACACCTTTTTGGATATAGAAAGGATGGTGAATTGGTATAGATGAGTAGCCGGTAGAAACTCATTATTTTGGTAGATGGAGAAAGGGAATGTAATTGAATATACACTAAATACTCGGTGATCCAGGAATGTAAGAAGGTTATCTTTTGTATTCAGTAAGCAAAGTTTTAGTAGCTCGGTATACTTTGATCATCAGACCGTTACTGTAAGTAAGGTAAGCCTAGCTAGCCGTATGGGCGGTTAGCAGCGTTGTACCACCCGCCGTAGTAAGTAGTAGCATTCCGCTGCGAACTAATAGGATTAACAAGACGATTAGACGGTAAGAATATGATTAACGGTAGGGGTGTTACTTGATCAAATCAAGTTTCGAACTGAATTAGAAACCCTAACTTCGAACCCAGATTCGATTTGGCGGAATACCGCATCATAAGTGGTGAAATCAGTGTCATTAGAACCGTAATTTAATTTCAAAACGAATGGAGGAAGAATCACTCAATTTGGTTCTGTAGATTGTGAGAAATCGGTGAATTAGTACTCGAATCGGGTTTGGGAATAGCTGAAGAACTCGGCTTTCAGCAGCTGTCCAATTGTAATTATAAGAAACAGACGGCAGAGATTAGATCGTTTCAAATTAAGAGTATAAGTTTTTATTATAATTTCAGAAATAAACCCTAACTTGTTGAATGTGTTTAAATGCCTTCCCTAATTTATTTTGTCACAAAATTTTAACCATAGATTCCTTATAAAATCTAGTTTATTTTGATGTAAATTAATATGGTTTTGGAGTTTTTAAACGTAAGTTATGATTTTTGCAAGTTACAGGTTTTCTGGAATTATTTGGCTAATTTAAAAATATATTTTTATGAAATGAAAATTTTATAATATGTCTAAAATGTCATAGTTATTATATATTAAATTTGGGAATTTTTGGACAAGGGTAAATGGGTTTAAAAATTATGTTTATGAAATTTTCATAAGAATAACCTATAATATATGGTTTTCAATGTAACAAAAATTAAAGTATGGTTTGTTAATAAGCTTTTTAGGTTATGGAAAATAAGAAAACCTAAATTAATATTTTATACCAGTATGTTTATAAATATTTTGGGTATTATCTTTTAAGTGAAGTAAAAATTGTTTACATATATATACTTATATGAGAGTAGTTAAATAGAAACTTATATTAAATCAAGGAATTAAACTAGTCTACATTTTTATTTGGTATATAATGTGGAAGTTAATATACTTAATTAAATCTTGAGGAAATACCTTATTTTTAAACCATATATCGGATGTTAATATGTGTAAAAGTTAATAGGAATAATTAAATACAATAAAACTACATAAATAATGTTTTGAACAAATCCTAGTATATATAAATATATACACATTAAACATAAATAAAAGAAATTAAATACCTTATAGGAAATATAATACGAAGGAATTAATAAGTTAAAATAAACCTCTACATAATACTAATAGAAGAATATTATATGAGGTGGTGTTAAATTATAGTTATGTATTAGGCTTAAAGAGTTACCTTTGAATTTCCAAGGTTTATATATAAACCATATTAAAATACATGTATAGTATTATTTGTCAATGACCAGAATGTAAATCTAAAATTGGGATTAAGTAATTAATAAGTTAAAACTTAGGAAAAAATGTGATTAGATTTCATAAAATGTTACACAAATAGATCTTATTCTATAATTAATGATAACCAAATGTAATACGTTTACATCTAAATGTTCTTATTATAAAAACAATAATTAAATAAATAAAATACTTTTACATCTAAATGTGAGGTGGATTAGTAAGTCTAGATTTAATCATTTCTTAACATTTATGGTATTGAAATATAACTTAATGTTTTAAGATAAAATCATTAAAAGGATTATGGTATAAAACTATATTAAACTATGATTTGGAAATTTATCTAAATAATAATCCTTAAGTTTCTTGGCATTAGATAAGCCATATGAAATACATTTATAACATTTATTACCAATACTTAGGATGTGAGTTTACAATTAAGTGAGGTATTTAGTAGTTAGAATTTATGAAAGGTTTATAAATAGGAATTTGATACTTAAAACCTTTGAACCTTTTATAGATAAAACTAAGTTACATAAGATATTATATTGATATACTTTACGGTAATGGGAAATAATGATAGGTTATTTGAATATAAAATATGAGAATTTTCATAATAGATTATCTTATTAAATAATTAACAATTTCACTTACGAACCAGAATTTAATTCTTTTATAAATTCTACTCTATGTAGATATATTGTCCATCCTAAATACAATTAAGGAAATTAATTTATTAAGTTATTCCTTTGAAAACCTTAGGTTTTGTAAAACAATTTAAAACGTATTTAAAGCTTAAGTTTAATGAAGTTTAGTACAAAGGATTATGCATAGTCTATAGAGAGGATGTGTGTAAAAATAAAACATTTAGGAAATTAAATGTAGGTAAGGATACATAAAAGGTTATACTAAACGCCTTATTGTATAGGTAATAATAAAACATATAATATACCTTGTGAATACTAAATGTAAGATTAATTCGTTAAATCTAAGTTAACTATAGTATAGTTATTCAGGATGAGAAGCAATTTAACATCTTATGACAAGTTTATTAGATGGTTGTAATTAAAAGTCATTCAGAACTAAAGATGAGATAATTGAGTTTAGCAGTTCAATTAAGTTGTAATAAAACGCGTCTACAACACTACGATTCCAATATACAAGATGTAGATCTTAATTAAGTTAAGGGAAAGACTTAATCATAATGGGTTATCTAGTAGATATTGTTTAAATACATTCCTTGATCCTACAACCTTGGGCTATACAACCTTTTAAAATAAGTCAAAGGTTATACATAACATTTAAGCAAGGGCTTATAAGATAATTGAGATTTGGAAATAAGAGAGAGGAATTTATTTAAGTTTAACTTAGGGTACAGGTTATTGATAGTAAATTATCTTCAATGTTCCTTAGAGAATTGTTGAATGTTTGCACGAGTTTACTAGAACTGCTACAGCGTTGACCAGGTACGATTTCTCGTACTCCGATACTTTTGCTGATTGACTTATGAGACGTTTTCGAAAAACGCTAACTGAGTTTAAGAGGAATTTCTAAAAGGAAATGGTTGTGTGACTAACTCAGCTTGTGTGACTAACTGAGCCTTGAATGTGAAACTCACTTGGGTATTGGTTCCTTCTATTTGGTTGTTCCATTAGACATTGATTGCTTAGGGTTTACGCTTCTGCACTCTGTAGGACTGAGTGTTTTGGTATTGCTCTGGGTAGTTAGTGATCTGGTGGGAATTTGGAAAAGGTCAATTTTGGTAAATTCTTCTTTTGACTCTGGATATCGTTTCATCCATGAGCTGGTTCTTGACGTTTTGACGTGCGCGCGTCTTCAATGGTAACAGCAGGTGGCTGTATATCCCTCGCCCATAGGGGCATTTATATTTGACAGCAGGGGGCTGTATATCCCTCACCCATAGGGGCATTTATATTTGACAGCAGGGGGCTGTATATCCCTCGTCCATACGGACATTTATATCTGGCGGTGGGGGCCATCTCTCTCAATTAGTTTTATTCCACTCTTGAGTTATTGGTTCTTGGATATATCTTTTCATTCCTAGTCCTTTGTGACTATTTGAGACTTTCTACTCCTAACTGGAATTGATTCTAACTTGAGTACTGGATGTTCACTAACTCATGGTGTGGTTTTGGATTGACTAACTTTACCTTCCTATTATTTATCTTTATCCTTAACTTGTTATCTTTGGCTTGGTGATTTTAAAGTGCATTGTTTCCCTGTTTTACTTTCAAGAGTTTAATTTCAAGTTACTGTTTATTTTAAAGAGTTTTGTTTTAAAGATTGCTTTGGAGAATTGTACTAGTTCCATTCCAGGGAACTGACTCACCCTCCCGGGGTGGGCTGCTTGGTTTCATCTTGCAGGTATAAATTGTTTATACAGGTGGCCACGAAGAGCATGAGTGATTGGGATGGGAATTAGGAATTGTGGAGAGTTATTCTATTTTACTAGTAGTTATGTTATGTCGTTTTTCTCGAGTTCAGACCGTAGCTTTTGTAATTTTATAAGTTGTAATTGGTGAGGTTTGGTGCCGGGTGTTTGGAACCCGATGGTCTGTAAACGCCAGTAGAGATTTTATATTCCGCTGTATTTATTGTAAATAGGGGCTTTACATTGGGAAAATTGGTTGGTGGAAGAAATTGATTCAATTAGCTAAGGAAATTTTAAGGTTGTGGCTAAAACGGCAAGGAGAGTCCAGGTAACATCTATGCACATCAAGTCTTCCTTTAAAGCTTATTTTCTTTCTTAAGTCTTTTTACTAGGTTACCTACGAATCCCTTCTCCTATTTTCTTAAAATTTTAACAGTAAACTTAGTGTAACACCCCAACCGTTAAGCTCATCATTACCTCTTAAACTGTCACTAAATGCTATTACTCACGCAGCGGAACTCTAATTACAACGAGGGGTGAAACAACGCCGTTAGCCACCCATATGGCTAACCAGGCCTTACTTACATACCGTAATTGTCTGATGAACTGGAACAACCGAGTACACAATAAAAATACAATACTCAAACACTTCCTTGCTATACCGAGTCTACAATATACGGATGCCGTCAACAAATACGGTCTTACACCTCTTTCAATACATAAGTAATTAAATCAACTACCCATGCAAACCACCGACCCCGTCCTACTCTCGAACGGTAACATCTTCGGTGTACCTGAAAAATAAAAACGTTGCCCCTAGGGGCTCAGCTTAACGCTGCATATGAAATTCGCATACCCCGAGCGCTAACCGGGGTACGCCGACTACTTTTGTCGGTAAACATGGAGTTCATTTTAGCCAAACAACATGCATCATAGCAATACAATATATATGTGTATTACTCAAGGAATCTACATCCAATCACGGAACACAATTCCTAACTAACATAACAAGGTTGTTAGTTGTATCTGTTTACTCTTAGGCCTTGAGGGTTATACCTCACTATGCCTTGTTTACTTATTCCATATCTCACCCGCTCTCTCGGGTTACTTATTCATATACACACCCATTCTCTTGGGCTACTCGTACTATACTCACCCATTCTCTCAGGTTACTTATACTCGTTATCTCACCCACGCTTTGGGTTATTTGTACTCACTATCTCACCCACACTCTTGGGTTATTTATACTCAAGCTCTTGTAGATTCTCGAGGCACTGCAGGTCTCCTACGTCACGCTTGTTACTCTTAATACATACTTAGGCCAAAACTCATGGCTCTCAAGCATAGTCTTACTTCCCCTGTTTCGACCCTACTCTGGTCTAGCATGGTGGGAAGGTTCAACTAGCTCACGGAACTCTCTCTTAGTTCCTAACTCCTTTACATAGGTCCGACTACTCTCGGACTACTCTCTTTCCCATACACTCCTCTCTCGGAGTTATAACAATATAATGTGTTTTAGTCTAGAAGCATCACCCTCGATGTTTCTAATGACTTTGGGAATAATACACAAGTTTGGTTAATCTTAGGTTTTAAGAGTTACCCATATGTTTCATTTACTTATACTTTCGGTTATTTTCTTATATCGGTAAAATTCCTCATATAGGAGGTCGACCATGTCTCAAGGGAGCTACTAATCCCTTAGGTCTCTTTTACCTTCTTTACTAGTTCACATCTTCGAACTATCTTTAATCCTCTTGAAGGAGGTTCACTTATCCTTCCACTCTCATTTGTTTCGTGGATTGTGTCATTATGGTTTACTAACCGTTATCGGGTAATTACTCAACCCGCACGTCTCCTCATATTCTAGGGAGTTCATATGTTTGCGTTATCGTTATACTTCAACGGATAGTTTGTGTGTTTGCACGTTTTCGTTATCATAAGCATCGACCCGTTCTATGGGTCTCTAGCCAAACGTTACTCACTATGAGTTGGTCCATACACTATGTTAGACCACACCGGCATACAAGTATGTTAGCTCATTCAACATACAACAAGGCATACATAATCAAACAATGGATTATTTTCATGCTTTAATCTTGATTAGGCCGGCACACAAACACACAAATCAACGTAACTCGGTTAGGACGCGGAGTATGAGAAAATCATACCTTTCACCGGGGTTTTTACTTTTACCGTGTCATCTCACTATGCCCGGTTCACACATGATTCTCTGATAATGTTTCAAACGACATTATTAATACCAAGCTCATACGGTACATAATTAAATGCTACTCCCGCACTTACCCCGTTATCCCGTTTAACTTAGTTTCACTCATGTGTTCTTAAACTTACAACTTTCTCATTCACTTCTCAAACTTGTTTACACTCTTAATGACCTTTAAACATCATTAATCAAGTCATAATTACCTTATACTATCCTTACCCATCAAGCCCCTACCTTAGAATGGCTTTAAAATGGTTTCTGTGAAGAAAATGAGGTGGTCCGGGTTTGTGTCCGGGTCTACAAACCCGGACCAATGCTTCTGGTCACTCTCGGGTGTGATTTATGACTGGTCCGGGTATACATGCTAGTTTACAAACCCAGACCCTTAATTCAGAAACCTCTCGGGTGCATTTTAGGGGTGGTCCGGGTTTGTGTCCTGGTTTGTAAACCCGGACCACTCCTCTGTTACAACATTCTGCCGTGTATTAGCCCTGGTCCAGGTTTCTGTACTTGTTTACAGACCCGGACCACTTGCAGAAGTGAGATTTCTTCTTGTTTTTGATTATATTTCAACTCTAAACTTATACCAACCTCTTCCCCACTCTTCCTACATATATTCTAGCATGTTTTGACATTGTTTGGGCATTGAAAACTAACCTAAACCACTTATACCTTCATCTGTTACAAAACCCATTCATTGTAATTTTCTCATCTGTTACAGACTTCTCATTCTTGTTTCTGTTGCAGTTTTCTATCCTTTCTTTCTCACCATTCCAACTCACGCCTTAACACACTCAAGCCCTTAATTCCCTAGACATATTTTGACAGAACTTACCTACATTCTAAGCTTTCTCTCCACACTTCAACAGCCACAAACATCAGTTTTTCTTCCCTGTTTATATAGGCATAAAAACCATCACAGCAGCACATTAAATTCCCCTCTGTCACCACACAATACTAACTCAGTTTCTAAGTTTGTTTTGCACACTCAAACCCATTATAACTTCCTCTTTCAACAAACAATATTGTAGTATCAAAACTACACTAACTCAAGGTCATTATTCACATTCAAAAATGTGTTTACAGAGAACAAACCCATCTCAAGTTTAGTTCATTACCTTACTAGCTTTTCTGTTTTCTTTCCTCTTCTTCCTCCTTTCCTTGTTCTCTCTTTCTCTTCTTGTTACCACACCAACCAATGGGTTTAGATTGCTAACTACAATCACATCCCCAAACCACATATAACAAGCAAGTTTAATTCTCACGTGCCTCACCAAAACTAACATTTCATGAACTAGTTTTAGGGCTTTAACTTAGAGATTACCTCAAGGTGTCCAAATGGAGAGTTTGGCAATTAAACTGATGGAATTCCAGCCCCCCTACAAGGCCATGGAACAACCGACTGGAATGAAGAAAATATCAACGTGGGCAAAAATTCCAATTTTGCAAGAACAAGCTAGAAAGATGGAAAGCTTGAGTCTGTTTATACCTTAGACTATTAAGGAGATGAAGGAGAGCCAAAAGCACCTCTCCAACCTGCAAAATGACCCACGGCCATGAAGATGAAGATGAGGGTTTCAAGTTTTTGTTGGGTGGAAAATGTTGCCCCTGCCGAGAGGAATCTAACGGCGCTATTTTTGTGTGATTCGGAGGAGAAACGAGCAAGATAATGGAGATGGAGGATGATGGCTGTGTGCTCTCTTTGGAATCGGCAATGGAAGCTCTCTGGGGAAGAAGAGAATACAGAGAGGGGGCGGGGAATCGTAAAAGTAGAAAAGAAGAGGAGGTGAGAGAGTATTTAAGTCCTTTTTAACTATTCCCTTTTACTTTACTTATTTCCCTTGTCATTTTATGCCTAAATGAACTAACAAGCTCCTTAATGTGTGTGTATTTACTAATTAAAATCGGCCCACACAAAATATAAGCTGGGAGCGTTTTTTTTCGTTTTTTTTACAGAAAACGCTCGTTAATTTACCCGGTTTAACACTATTCACTAACCGGGCCCGTTTTTCGGATTTTTCTCGTTTCTTTATTTTTAATGGTTATTAAGTTTCAATTAATACTTAAGTATAGTTATGTAATCAACTATAATTTTTACGGGTCTATTAGACCACTTGAAGTCACGTTTTTAGGTTTCCTCGGAAAACATGCTTTAAAACTCCGTTAGCGTTTTAATCCATTATTTGGATCCGTTTTCTTCGGGAATCATTCCCGTATACTAATTAGGCCTAACTAAGCCTTAGGGATCCATCTCGGACCCTAACGAGATCATATATCTCTTACACTCGTTTAATGCGCGTTTTAACGTTTTTCGCTTTTCAAGCGTTTCCTCTTTTCTTTTGCTTTTACTCTCTTTACCAATACTCTCTAGGCACTATTAGGCCTTTAATAATCGTATTAGAATAATTAAATCACCCTTATTAGGTCTGGGGTATTAAACTTAGGATGAATACTTAGTGAATATCATAGCAAATCAAGTCGAAATAAGCTTGGGAAGTAGGAAAACCCTAAGGATCTTTGAAAATGGGGAAAATGAGCTTTAAGCTTTAGGAACTTGTTAGATGAGTTTCTGACATGGTTTTGAGCTGAACGTTTGAGAGTTGTCTTGAATAGTGAACATATGGTTGTGGGAGAAAACTCAAGTTGAATGGAGTTATTTAAGTCGGTTAGATATGGTAAGGAAGCTAGAAATGAGAAAATGTGTTTTAAGCATTTCTGAGTTGTTAAATGAGTTCCCGAACTAATCTTGAGTTGAAATTTTGTGGGGATACTTGTGTTATGGAGCTAGGAACGTGGTTAAAAATTTAGGCCGAAACACCTTTGGGATGATACTTAAGTTGGTGAGAAGTGATTTTGGTCAAAAACGAGTTTTAAAGCTTGGAAATTTATTGATTCTCTGATTTTGTGAAGCTTAAATGGTCTTGTTAAGATGTTATCAAGGTAATTTTACAAGTGTGTGAATTTGATATGAGAGTTGCTAACTTGTCTTACTTGTGCTTTGTTGCTTGGTTTAGCCTGGAAAGGTTTTGGAATGATTTTAGGCGACTACTCTTGGTGTGGAATTCTTGTTGACCCGTGATTGATTTTAATTGAGTTTAAATTAAGGTGGAACAAAGTTAGACAAGTCTAACCTTATACAAGGTTTTAATTCTAAAGGTGAATTGTTTGTACTTTAATATGTTATTAATCTTGTCTATTGCTATCCTTTGGTTGGTGGTTATTTTGAGCAATTTTATCTGATTGTGGATGATCTTTATATGTTGGAAAGGTTGATATTACATATGGTGGTGAAAGTGTGAATTTGGAAATATGAATTTCAAACTGTTGAGCTATGGTTAGCTCCTTCAAACTGTCGAGCCATGGTTGGCCATTCACTGAATTTTGGTCCTACCAATGTATTGGAGCTAAGCAATCATGATCTACTCTATGGACTGATGATTCATACGGGGCGTGCACACTTAAGATCATGGGTGAGGTGGTGAGTTATTTGTCCAAGGGGCCGAGAGCCTAGAAGCTCTTTGTCGAAAGACCGGTGTGCCCGCGGATTGGTGGAATTAATTGTCCAAGGGGCCGAGAGCCTTGAAGCTCTTTGTCGAAAGACCGGTGTGCCCGAGGATTAGTGGAATGGTAATAATTGAGATACAAATTGGTGAAAATTGTTATGTGGTTTCCAAAATACAAATGGCTTTGTTTTGTGGTGAATTTACTGTGGTTATATGAGTTATGATCTGGTGGACTAGAGATGTATATGGTGGTGAAAAGTGTTATGTGGTTTCCAAAATATTATTGGATTTATGTCTCTAGTGAGATTGCTGTGATTGTGATATCATTATGAACAGGTGGTTTGTGTTAAGGTAAAATGTCTCAAGGAAGGTAAGTGTGTTATGAACTTGTGTTTTGGTTGATAGCATGGTTGTTTGTGCTACTGTGTGCTTTTATGCTGCTATAAAAAGGTTTTCCAAAGAAAGAATGAATTTTACAGGGTGTGATATTTGTTACTCAGCTTTGCTGACGTTTTCTGGTTTGTGCCTGTGGCCCCTTTGTGTGATTGCTTGCTGGCCACAGATTTGTGTTTATGGTTGTAGGTGAAGTTGATTCTTTGTGTGATATTGCTCTTGAGCTTGGGACAAGGGAACACGCCGACATAACTAGGAATTTTATTTATTTGTAATTGGCAAACTCCTTGGAGCATGTTCCAGGAGTTAGGTTGTAGGTGGAATAGCCTTAGCATCCACACTAGTTGGTGTGGGTGTGGCGGTAGCACTCCGGTTAGGCTTAAGTGTTATTTAGTCTTCCGTTGTAAAATATTGTAGAAACTTGTACAAGTCAAAAAAAATATTGGGTGTAAATACCGGGGTGTTACAGAGTGGTATCAGAGCATGTTTGGTCTTTAGGGAGCTTTGGCTGAGTTAAGATTAAATCCAGGCTTAAAAATTTGATAAGCCATGGGGATGGGATTTGTGTTTGTTGCTTGTTACCTATTTGTTTGATTGTTTGGAATTAGTTGTGATCGCCGGATATTTGGGGCTACACTAGGATAAAACTGGAACGTGTTTAATTGTGCAAATTGCTTTAATCTGACGTGGAAGGTTGACCTTGATCCTGGTCAGATCAAGGGAAACTGAACACAAATTGAGGTGGAAGGATAGTTCAACACTGGCACTGACCATGGCAGGGTTGGAGGATTCCTGAAGCTTCCTGCAAGTGATCACGAAAAATTAGATCAGAGTAGCGTAGTGGAAGCGTGGTAGGTGTAAGATATAGGTGTTGATTAGTGGTGAAATAATTGAGGATAGTTTGATTTTAATATCTGAGATTCATGCAATAGGACACTTAAAGTGTTTGACATGTTTATATGATCTAAAATTGTTATCTTTGCTATGTGGTGAATTATCCGAAGTAGATGGGGTATTATTGAATGTGGTGAATATTGTTATTTTATGTGGTAAATTATTTGCGGTGGTTATTATTTGAGGTAGTTGTATAAATCACTTGTGGTGGTTGAGAATCTTTGTGTTGTTATATAATGCGTATAGTGGAGAAATAATGCTGATAAGTCTTATTGTTATGTGATGTGACTGTGAGGCGAGTTCAAGCTTCGAGGACGAAGCTTTGTTTAACGGGGGGAGAATGTAATACCCCGAATTTTTGTAACCCTAATGGAAACCATAGTTCCATAGGAATTATTAGAGAACACGAGGAAACCCTAGAGGTCAGGAATCGACCAAGAAACCCTGGAGAAACCCTAATTCAGAAAGTTCCGAAAAACACTAAAATTTCAGGGAGTTACTTAGAGTCCAAGAAGTCGTGGTCAACTGTGGTCAAACCATGGTCAACCTTGGTCTAACCTCGGTCAAACATTGGACAATGGTCAAACCTTGGTCAATGGTCAACTTTGACCATGATGATGTAGTGATGATGCAGTGGTGATGCAGTGATGATGCAGCGATGATGTTAGCATGACATAATGATGATGTAAGCATCGAGGTGTCAAGAGATGATTAGTTACACATGGTCCAATCAAGAGAAGCCTTGTGTCACCTTCATTAATAAGGGATGGTCACACATGGATGGTGGAGATTTATCCTAGCAAAATATCTACGATCCGACGGCTGTAAATAAAGACATCTTTCTATTTTGTCTTTATGTGATCATTATAAGGATAAGCCTTATCAAGAACCTTATCCCTTCATTAATGACGAAGATAGCCACTCCAAGGGCTGGGATTAGTCTTAGCCAAGTGTCCATCATCCAAGGGGTTACAAAGGATAAGGTTTGTCTCTTTAATTATTACACTAAATTATGAAGTAAAATTAACTCTCATTTGAAGTCCATTCACGCATATATAAGAGGAGATGGGGGCCTGGCTTATTTTCTATTCTCTACACACTCACACGCCATTAGAATTTCCTAGGAGCTCATAGAACACAACGCCCACCATTATAGAAGGAGATTTAAGCTAGAAATCAAGGAAAAACAAGATTTCAAGGAGGGAGAAGCAGCTGGTGACCTTGGGCGAATTGGTTGGTGGAAGAAATTGATTCAATTAGCTAAGGAACTTTTAAGGTTGTGGCTAAAATGGCAAGGAGAGTCCAGGTAACATCTATGCACATCAAGTCTTCCTTTAAAGCTTATTTTCTTTCTTAAGTCTTTTTACTAGGTTACCTACGAATCCCTTCTCCTATTTTCTTAAAATTTTAACAGTAACCTTAGGATGAATACTTAGTGAATATCATAGCAAATCAAGTCGAAATAAGCTTGGGAAGTAGGAAAACCCTAAGGATCTTTGAAAATGGGGAAAAATGAGCTTTAAGCTTTAGGAACTTGTTAGATGAGTTTCTGACATGGTTTTGAGCTGAAGGTTTGAGAGTTGTCTTGAATAGTGAACATATACTTGTGGGAGAAAAATCAAGTCGAATGGAGTTATTTAAGTCGGTGAGATATGGTAAGGAAGCTAGAAATGAGAAAATGTGTTTTAAGCATTTTTGAGTTGTTAAATGAGTTCCCGAACTAATATTGAGTTGAAATTTTGTGGGGATACTTGTGTTATGGAGATAGGAACTTGGTTAAAAATTTAGGCCGAAAAACCTTTGGGATGATACTTAAGTTGGTGAGAAGTGATTTTGGTCAAAAATGAGTTTTAAAGCTTTCTAAGGTGGTTTCTTGGAAATTTGTTGATTCTCTGATTTTGTGAAGCTTAAATGGTCTTTTTAATATGTTATCAAGGTAATTTTACAAGTGTGTGAATTTGATATGAGAGTTGCTAACTTGTCTTACTTGTGCTTTGCTGCTTGGTTTAGCCTTGAAAGGTTTTGGAATGATTTTAGGCGACTACTCTTGGTGTGGAATTCTTGTTGACCCATGATTGATTTTAATTGAGTTTAAATTAAGGTGGAAAAAAGTTAGACAAGTCTAACCTTATACAAGGTTTTAATTCTAAAGGTGGATTGTTTGTACTTTAATATGTTATTAATCTTGTCTATTGCTATCCTTTGGTTGGTGGTTATTTTGAGCAATTTTATTTGATTGTGGATGATCTTTATATGTTGGAAAGGTTGATATTACTTATGGTGGTGAAAGTGTGAATTTGGAAATATGAATTTCAAACTGTTGAGCTATGGTTAGCTCCTTCAAACTGTCGAGCCATGGTTGGCCATTCACTGAACTTTGCTCCTACCAATGTATTGGAGCTAAGCCATCATGATCTACTCTATGGACTGATGATTCATACGGGGTGTGCACACTTAAGATCATAGGTGTAATACTCCGTATTTTCGTTTTTCAGATTTCGTTGCATAGCATTCTGGTTTGTGATATTAATTATTTATGTGGTGCCGTGTTTAGTAATTGGGACGTCGGAGGCAATTAATTAAAGGATGAGGACAAGGAGGTCTTTCCCTCTCCTTATTTTGGTAAGGCTTAATTAAGGAAGGTTAAGTCATTTTATTTCTTTCTGCAAATCACGATCTATTTTGAGGAGCGCTCTCTCTCTCGACAGTTTCTACGTTCTCCCTCTCCTTTTTCTCTTGAGTGCTTTTGAAGTTCTGGTGTGAATTGCTGGCGCTAGTGTGGTGGTATTTGGCTCGCTCTCTTGCTGCTGTGGTCAGGATTGTTCTCCTCTGCATAATCAGGTTGGTTAGGTTGTGAAGTATTTCGTTCGGTCTCAGTTTTTGAGGAAGATCGTTCTGAGTTTGAGGTATCTGATTGTTGCTGAATTCAGTGGTGCATTGCCCGTCTTCTCTGCTGCGTTGCTCGTCTGATTGCTGGCATCGTCGGATAGCTTCTCCTCTGCGAATTGATGTAAGTGGGGGATGGAATCGGGGTTGTTTACTCACCCTCGGGGACTGTTTCGTTCTAACCTTTCTGTCTTGCAATTGTGTTTTGATTGGGTGTTTTGCTTCGGTTTTGTGTTGTTAATCGCGTGGCTAAACCCCCGAGGGTACTGTTTTACCATTCCGTGAGTTTTGTGTGAGTTTATGGTGTTTTGGCTGAATTCTGCTCGTCTGTTCGCTCTGGAATTCGGCAGTTTTTGCTCTGTCCGAACATCGGTCCGAACATGTAAGTTCGGACGGTGTATCGGGCGCGTTTTAATTTCCAAGTTTTTGAAGTGTCCGAACTTCGGTCCGAACATGTAAGTTCGGACCGAACGCGAGGACGAATCTTCGGTGCAGGTTTTGACTAGTGTCCGAACTTGCAAGGTCGGACGCAAGTTCGGACACAAGGGTGATTTTGGTTTCAAACTCTCGACTTACGTCCGAACTTCGATGTTCGGACGTAAGTTCGGACATTTGTATCTCCGCGACCTCTGTTTCTCGGCCTCTGTCCGAACTTGCAAGGTCGGACGCAAGTTGGACATGCCACTGTTCTGAGCGTAACTCCTTCGTTTTAGCTCCGTTTTGAGTTCCGTTTGCGGGGTTGGATTCCCCTATCTGCGTACAAGCTTCCTATGCTGTTTATATGCATCTTTATGCGCTTAAGATCTGTTTTGTGAGCTTTTGGTTTTGGGACCTAGTTACTTTGCTTCTGAGCCTTGGATAGTCGGGTCGGGCTGTCCCGTAGCATGCTGCGCAGGAATTCCTTCTGTTTATACTCCTTAGGGTCTACCTTAGGACGTTATTTGACCGACGGGTCTGTTAGCTGTCTCTACGGCTTCTGTTGTGGGATCCTCGGATCCATAGGACCTTATGTGTGTCCTTCTGTTGTGTTAGCTTGTTTCTAGTGTCCCATTCCTCTGTTTCTGATCTGAAGGTCCGACTGTGTTTTGAAGGGATATTCCGTTCTGCTCTGCCTCTGTTTTGTGGTTTCATTCGGTCTATTTATAATGTCTCCGCTATCCTCTCTGTTTATAAGTGTTCTTCTGCTCCTGTTTTGAGTGGACTTCCTTGAGGAAGTCTTCTGCTTGCTGGGCTGTTTAGCTCACCCCTTTACTTTGTTGCAGATTGAGCACGTGGGATCTTCTCTCCTCGTCCCCTTCTGGAGCTTGTTTATTTTATGTGCCTTTAGACTTTGTTTGCTTGTGCTTTGGACGCTTTAGTACTTTGTGTAGCCTTCGGGCCTCTCTCTTTGTATTTGACTTGTAAGCATTTGGATCTTGTAAACTCTTTTGGTATTTATACAAGTTTCTTATTCGGTTTTGGGATTCGTTTGCTTAGAGCCTTGCGACGTTAGGTAGTAGACTCGCGGCGTGTAACGGCCCTAACTCCTAGGCCGGTTTTGGGGTCGTTACATTTAGTGGTATCAGAGCCAGGTTTCTCGTTCTTTGGTGTCTGTGGGGTTTTGTCTGCATGTGTGGGCGTTTGAAGGGTCTGCTGTTTGATGCTTGATGGTTTCTGATAACTTTTGATGTTGTATCTTCAGCATGCCTCCCCGACGTTCAGGACGTGGTGCAGCTGCAGGCGATGCTCCCCAGGGGGACATTGCAGAGATTGTGCAGCAGGTGGTGACCCAGGTGCTGCAGACTGTAGGGGCCACTGCTGGTCAGGCGGCAGGAGCCGGTAACGCGGGGGGCAATAATGTGAAGGCGCTTCAGGAGTTTCTGAAGCTGAAGCCACCTTCTTTTGATGCTAGTGGTGACCCACAGGAGGCGAGCCACTGGATCACTGCCATTGAGGACCTTCTGCGGGTCATGGGATGTGAGGAGGATCAGAAAGTCGGATTTGCTACCTTCATGTTTCAGTCGGAGGCGAAGGAGTGGTGGAAGACGGTCGAAGGGAAGTACCCCCACCCATGGACATGGGAGCAGTTTAGGGGCTGCTTCAATCAGCAGTTCTATCCCGATGTCTTCAGGGATCAGAAGATTGTGGAGTATGGGAGGCTTCGCCAGACGAAGGAGATGTCAGTGGACGACTATGTGAGGAAGTTTATTTCCCTTTCGAAGTTTGTGCCTGAGCCAGATGATAACCGGAAGGCTAGGAAGTTTGAGGCTGGTTTGAGGGGTGACATTCGAGCTGCTGTGGCACCTTTTCGCCACAAGACTTTCCGGGATGTGGCCGATGTGGCGTTGGTGGTGGAGTCTGAGCTGCAGGCTAGGCAGCGGTATGAGAAGAGGGACCAGAGGCCCGATAAGGGCAAGGACCAGAAGAGGAAGGGTCGCGTGGAGGAGCCCGAGAGGCGTGAGCAGACTTCTTCTCAGAAGAAGAAGTATAGAGGAGACCGGGGTTCTTCTTCATCAGCATCTCCTGCTGTGGAGAAGTGTGCGGAGTGTGACCGTTTCCATCCTGGGCGGGAGTGCTACAGGAAGTCCGGGGCGTGCTTCAAGTGTGGTTCGCTAGACCATCGCATTGCCCAGTGTCCACAGGCTAGAGGTGGAGGTAGCAGTGGCGGTTCCGAGGGCCGAGGAGCTGGTTCAGGGTCCGGGCAGAAGACTGATCAGAAGAAGCCCCAGACCCAGGCTCGTGTGTACGCTCTAGCTGGTGAGCGAGACCGTGACTCAGGCCGAGTAGTGTCAGGTATTCTTCAGATCTCTTCTCAGCCAGTTTTCTGCTTGTTTGATTCGGGAGCTACCCACTCCTTTGTGTCTGCTGATTTAGTGGGTAGTCTCGGGTTGTCTGCTGTACCCTGTGATGTGGATCTGTGTATTTCTAGCCCGCTGAGTGGCGTACCTGCTTGTGTACTTGATTCTGTGTGTAAGTCGGTTCCAGTGTAGTGATGGATAGGCACTTATCTGCTGATTTGATCCCTATGCGTATGTCTTGCTTCGATGTGATTTTGGGCATGGACTGGCTAGCAGAGCACCATGCCCATATAGATTGTGCAGCTAGGAGAGTTGTGTTTGATAGACCGGGTGAGACCCGTTTTGCTTTTGTGGGGAATTCCATTCCTTGTGCTCCTGTGTTGGTGTCCGCTATGCAGGCAGTCCGTTCCTTGAGGAAGGGCTGCCAGGGGTTTCTCTGCTTTGTACCTGAGGTTAAGGAGGGATCCCGGTTGGAGGATATACCCATTGTGTGTGAGTTTCCTGAGGTGTTCCAGGACGATGTGCCAGGGCTACCACCTGATCGTGAGGTGGAGTTTTCTATTGAGTTAGCGCCAGGGACCAGCCTATCTCTAAGGCTCCCTATCGCATGAGTCCGGCAGAGCTTAAGGAGCTGAAGGTGCAGCTGCAGGATCTTCTGGATAAGGGCTTCATTCGCCCTAGTGTGTCTCCATGGGGAGCACCTGTGTTGTTTGTGAAGAAGAAGGATGGCTCCTTCAGATTGTGCATTGATTATAGGGAATTGAACAAGGTTACCATCAAGAATCGGTATCCTCTTCCCCGCATTGATGATCTCTTCGACCAGTTAGCAGGGGCGACAGTCTTCTCGAAGATCGACTTGCGTTCTGGATATCATCAGCTGAAGATTAAGGCCGAGGATGTGTCTAAGTCTGCATTTAGGACCCGGTATGGGCATTATGAGTTCTTGGTCATGCCTTTTGGTTTGACCAATGCCCCGTCGTTCTTCATGGATATGATGAACAGAGTCTTCAAACCTTTCTTGGATTCTTTTGTAGTTGTGTTTATTGACGACATCTTGGTGTACTCCAAGAGTGCTGAGGAGCATGAGGAGCATCTGAGGATGGTTCTACGGACGTTGAAGGAGAAGGAGCTGTATGCTAAATTGAAGAAGTGTGAGTTTTGGTTGGATAGAGTGGTGTTTCTTGGCCACGTGGTTTCGAAGGATGGCATATCTGTGGACCCAGAGAAGATTAAGGCGGTTATGGAGTGGGCGAAGCCCACTAGTGTGTCTGAGGTGCGCAGTTTTCTGGGATTGGCTGGGTATTATAGGAAGTTCGTGGAGGGCTTTTCTAAGATCGTATCTCCCTTGACTCGTCTTCTTAGGAAGGATGTCAAGTTTGACTGGAGTGAGGCGTGCCAGGAGAGCTTCCAGGAGTTGAAGAAGAGGTTGACTTCGGCTCCGATTTTGACGTTGCCTTCTGGGACAGAGGGCTTCGAGGTGTTCTGTGACGCTTCCCACAGAGGGTTGGGGTGTGTTCTGATGCAGCAGGGAAAGGTGGTAGCGTATGGGTCACGACAGTTGAAGCCGTATGAGAAGAATTATCCTACCCATGACTTGGAGCTAGCTGCTGTGGTCTTCGCTCTGAAGATCTGGCGGCACTATTTGTATTGGGGTGACGTGTAAGGTCTACACGGATCACAAGAGTCTCAAATATCTGTTCACGCAGAAGGAATTGAATTTGAGACAGCGGCGCTGGTTGGAGCTGTTACATGACTACGATCTGGAGATCCTCTACCATCCGGGTAGAGCGAATGTGGTGGCGGATGCCTTGAGCCGTAGAGGTGCTCCTGGGCTTGCTTGTTCGTTGTCAGGGGTTCAGAGGTCTGCTTTTGAGCTTCAGCGTATGGGCATTTGGGTTGTTCGGTCTGACCGTGCTGGGATGATTGCTTCGATTCAGGTCCAGTCTACTTTGATTGAGCGGATCAGAGAGGGTCAGAAGGCTGATGCTGAGTTGGGTAAGATCAGAGAGAAGTTGTCAGATGAGCAGGAATCAGAGTTTTCTGTGTCCGGCGATGATTGTCTTCGCTTCAGGGGCAGAGTTTGTGTGCCTAGTGGAGGCGACCTTCGGCGGGAGATTATGCAGGAGGCTCATGGAGCTCCTTATTCTGTGCACCCAGGAGGGGTGAAGATGTACCGGGACCTCCGAGAGTCCTTCTGGTGGGCGAATATGAAGAGGGAGATTTCCGATTTTGTGGCTCGTTGCCAAACCTGTCAGCAGGTGAAGGCTGAGCATCAGCGACCTGCGGGTCTTTTGCAACCTCTTCCCGTTCCTGAGTGGAAATGGGAGAGTGTTGGCATGGATTTTATTGTGGGGTTGCCTAGGACATCTTCTGGGTACGATGCGCTATGGGTGATTGTGGACCGGTTGACGAAGTCAGCTCATTTCTTGCCTGTGAGGAAGACCTTCAGCCTTGAGCGCCTGGCTCGGCTGTATATTGATGAGATTGTGAGGTTGCACGGTGTGCCGGCGACGATCGTTTCGGACAGAGATCCGAGATTTGTATCTCGCTTCTGGCGGAGCCTGCATAAGGCGTTAGGGACGAATTTGGCTTTCAGTTCGGCTTATCATCCTCAGACCGATGGGCAGACGGAGAGGACGAATCAGATTTTGGAGGACATGTTGAGGGCTTGTGTGCTCGACTTCGGGGGCAGCTGGGATCAGCATGTGACTTTGATTGAGTTCGCCTATGCAGACTGTTATTTCTGAGTGGTTGAAATGGTGTAAAATTAAAAGAAAGGAAATTAAAAACTCAAATTATAAACGTCGGGCTGCAAACAAATCCCGGTCGTAGTTAGTAAAACAAGTGTCGTATCCACAGGGAGATTGTTCAATTTATCCTAGTCTTGGTAGTTACTTAAAAACTGTAAAAAGGGGTTTAGCCGGAGGCAAGCTTGATTTGTTGTTGGATTCATTCAGAAATAATAAAAACAGTAAAAAGGTGAATTAATTGATGTGAATGGAAAATATATCCTAGGATAGCGGGGGAATTTCCTAAATTACTTAACCATATTTATAACCATGTCTCAATTATTTATTGCCTATTAGAGTTAATAATTGTCAGTTACGAACTCTTAATAAAAGCCTTAATATTTTCCTGCTCAGTCCGGAGTGTAAATACTAAGATTAATTCCTTTGTGGTACCTAGACTATCTCAAAATCATATGTTGATAATTACCAAATAAATGCAGTCGTTTGTCGCGCAAAGCATTTAGCAATATTAGTTGAAAGGAATTAAAACAAGTTAAATGAGAGAAACAGGTGATAAATATTAATTACGTAATATTAGAAATCAAACCCCCATCCTAGGATACAAAAGAAAATTACTCAGACATTAACGGAGATAAGAAGATTACACAGATAGATTTTGACATTAATTCAGAGGAAGAACTGGTCTGTTCTCGCTCTCACTGCTGCTCTTCTATTTCTTTTGTTACTGCGTGAGTGTGGACTGATGTGGTGTTACGGGAGGAAATATAAGTGGAAGCGAATGGGTGAGTGTGGTGAATGGTTTCTTCAGACTCCCGTCGTGCGTGTGGTGTTTATGCAGTTAAGGTGGTGGGTTTATATAGAGGTTTGGATCCGTACGAATTTGATTTGCAGATGAAGAAGAGCATTGATTGCTTCATTGATTGCGCAGGGGACAGACTGAATACGCGTGCGGAGTAGATGGATAAGTTGCGGGCGAGTCGGGCGAGTTGCAGACGACGACGGCGCGAAGAAGATACTGGTCGCGACTGATAATTAGTCACGGTTATATTGGTGTCCGCCTTCTGGTACCGCCCAATAAGTGGCGGTAACCTCTGTGTTGTCCGCGAGATTAAGAGGCGGTAGCCTCTATGTTAACCGCGAGGCGGTTGCCTGTGTGGTGACCGCGAGTTAAGAGGCGGTAGCCTCTATGTTGACCGCGAGGCGGTTGCTTGTGCCTCGTCCGCGAGTTTAAGAGGCGGTAGCCTCTATCACTGTCCGCCAGTTATGAGGCGGTCGCCCCTGTGGTGTCCGCCAGGCGGTAGCCTGTGAGAAGACCGCGTGTTATCGCGATGTCAAGCTTATTTCTTCTACTAGCTCTACATTCTTCGTTTCGGCTCCGTTTTCTGAGCCGTCTGCGCCTATACGTTCGTCTCTTAATCTACTTCACTCCCAGCTTGGTTTTCCTCATGTTAAACCAATAAATTTGTGAGATAAACAATAAAACATAAACTAGAGGAAAACTAACCGAAGTGGAGAAATGAGCAAGAAAAGTGCTAATATTATATATGAAATACACCTATAAATCATGCTCATTTGGACACTTATCACACCCCCACACTTATCTTTTTGCTTGTCCTCAAGCAAAACTACGTACCTAAGTAGGGAATGCTCAATATTAACAAATATTATTATGAAGGGTAGGATAAAGAACTCAATAGTACATGATCTTAAACTTTTTAGAGGAGTGTGATCCATCACCTACTGGTGGCATAGGTGTACTCAGGGCAAAAATAAAAATAAGAATTTCGGGGTATGATCCGGAGTACTTCAATGCTTCTTGATTTAAGGTGACTTTGAGAACTTTTACCATGGCCAACTTCTCTCAAGAATGGGCATTGAGGAGAAAACAAAAGGAAAAATAGATTTATGCATTTGTTTCACTTTTGCATAAGAGATGAGAAGATAATATGTAGGCATCAAGCCTTTGTATTTAAGAACACTCAACTCTCTTTGTTGGTTACCAATGGTGTCTCACAAGTCTCTTATTTATTTTATTTTTCCTTTTTGACAGAGAAGCACCCCTTAGCAATCCCTAAGAAAGAAGACAGAAAGAACCCTGAGTAATAAAAATCCAACCATTTCAGATCATTTGGTCACACCGCATAAAAATGCTCCTCAAAAGTAATCAAAATTTTAAAATTTTTGTACATATTTGTACCATTTATCCCACAATTCATAACAATATTTATTCCTAAAGAGAACAACCCACATAAAAAGGGTCCGCGATATTGAATTTGAACAAACGCAAGATAAGCAGAGAGATTTAAGCATTTAAGCATAAAATGTCACCGAAAAGGGCACACTCCCCCACACTTAAATTGAACAATGTCCTCATTGTTCACTAGAAAAACAAGGGAAAGATTCAGAAGGCCTTTTCGGTAAGTAGATAAAATAGAGAGAACACGAAGCTCACAAATATTCATTTAAGCATATAAATTCTCCTCTGCATATTTTATTTAAATAAAAGCAAGTTTAAAAAAACTGGTACTCCCCTGATTTTATTTTTGCTAGCGTGTTTTGGACTTCCCCCACACTTGAGCTTCAGCCTCAAGTAGCGTAGCTTGGTTGCGGTGTAGACATGAAATTGCACCTGCATAAAACACTAGAAGCAACCATACTATAAACGGGGTTAAAAGTTAGCAAAAATAAAATTGAAGGGAATCTGAAAATTAAAATAGCATAAAAGCATATAAAAGATAAGTTCGTCCGGGTTGCCTCCCGGAAAGCTGCCCTTCTTTAACGTCTTTGGCTAGACGCTTTTTCGTTAGATCGATCCTGGGGGGTGGTTATGAGGAGTAGATCCAAAGCATGACTCGATGGTTTTTTTGAGAGTCCACCTGGATGCATGTTTTCTTTTCTTATCCCGCTCTTCGTCCGGGATTGGTGGTGGTATCTCTGTGATAGACATGCCGTCTGGAAGGGTAATAAACAGAAGTGGGGATGATGATGATTGAGTATCCCTCACAAACTTGAGATCTTTGGATTTGCTATCTGGAGATCTTCCTGATGCAAACTCCAGCTTTTCGTTGTAAGCTTGAAGGGTGATCTTCCCCTGGGCTACCCAAATGTGCACATCGGCTGTGGCAAGGAATGGTCGTCCAAGGATGAGAGGTGTAGTGGAGTTTTCTTCGATGTCTAGAATGACAAAATCGCATGGGAAGTATAAGTGCTCCACTTTAATGATAACATCCTCCACCACTCCGCTTGGGTATGTTACCGAACCATCTGCCAGTTGCAGGGTCATCTTAGTCTTTTTCATCTCTCCAATTCCCAGCTTTTTGAAAGTGGAGAGGGGCATCAAATTAATGGAGGCACCCAGATCGCATAAGGAGTATGGAAATGAGGTGCTACCAATTGTGACTGGAATAGTGAAGCTGCCCGGATCATTGCATTTTGATGGTAGTGGTTTTTGTAGAGTAGCTGAGCAAGCTACATTGAGAGGTACCGTACCGACTTCGGCCAGTTTAGTTTTGTTGGATATGAGGTGTTTGAGGAATTTGGCATAGTTTGGCATTTTGGCAATGAGGTCTACAAACTGTATGTTGACGTTTAGTTGCTTTAGCATTGCCAGAAACTTACCATATTCATTATCCAATTTCTGCTTCTGGAGTCGGCGAGGAAATGGTATAGGCGGTTCTTGTGAAGGAGGTTCTGAAGCTGGTGGAATAGTGAGGACGCTTGGAGATGTCTTTTCTGCTGGGAACTCAGCTTTTTCTTCACTATCCTCTTTGGATTCTTCTGATTGTTGCGGGATGTGAATCTCGTCGGTTTTCTTACCGCTTCTCAAGGTTATCGCCTTAACCTCCTCTTCTTCTTCTTCGAAGTCGAGCTTTTCGTTTTCATAACCAGCCACCAAGTGCTCAAGGTAGGTATTCTCAGATTGAATACGATTATTATAGACTTTGGCGGTGCTTTCAAGTTCAGCTACATTCCTTTTGGAAGTCTCAATTGCTACAACCCACTCTTGGAGGGAAGGGTGTAGTTCTGGAACTTTAGCTGTTTTAGCCACCTCCGTCTTTTCTTCATCGTGCTCCTTCACATAGATGCACTTGGCTTGCTCTCTTGGATTTGGTTCATTTTGGCTGGGGAGAGCCCCTGGCGGTCTTCGAGCAAGATGTTCTGCAAGCTGATTGAATTTACCTTCAATTTTCTGGTTGAAGGCTTCTTGCGCAGAGAGCTGGTTCTGAGTTATGGACATGAATCCCTTCATCATCTCTTTGAGTTCTGCGTTTGGATCAGAAGAGGATGATGATGGTTGTTGTTGTTGTTGTTGTTGGTGTTGTTGTTGTTGGAAACCTGGAGGGGCACCTTGTGCTCTATAACCCATATTAGAGTTTGGTTGGGGTCGGTTCCCCTGATAGGCATTGGAATTGTTGTTCTGCCCTCCTTGGTTTTGATCATTATTTTCCATGAGAAATTCGGGTGATTTCTCCATGGGTAGTTGTTGTTGATGTTATTGTTGTAGGAATTACCGGGGCGGTTTCCTATGAATTGTACTTCCTCGTACTGGCCTTTACCTTCGCACTGAGGGTTTCATGAGGACCGGCGCATATGGCACATCCTTCTGTAGGTGAAGCGGTGAACTTGTAGGTGGGGAAGCTATTGTTTTTACAATTTCGTTTTGTGATGTTGTTAGCTTTTCCACCATCTTTGCAAGGGACGAGATCTGAGCCGATAAATGATCTGTAGGCTCAACATGGAGTAGGCCTGCTGCTCGTGGCATTCTTCCTTGGATCTCGTCCACTGTCTCGTATTGCTCGTCATGGTTTCTAGAAGATCCATTCCTTCTTTAGGAGATTTCATCATGAAACTTCCTCCTGCAGAGGAATTGACGAGTAGTCGGTTCCCATCATCCAGACCGTTGAAGAATGACAGGCAGAGGGATTGATCGTCAAGACCATGGTGGGAACATTTCATTAGCATATCTTTGAATCTGTCCCATGCGTCGTACAACGTTTCTCCCGGTTCCTGACAGAAAGTGTTGATTTCACCGATCAATTGCCTTGTTCTACTGGTTGGGTAGTATTTGGCAAGGAATTTTTGGGCCATTTGAAGCCATGTGGTGATTGATCGGGAGGGAAGGCTTCGGTACCACCGGTTTGCTGAATCCGACAATGAGTGAGGAAATAGTTGGAGTCGAATTCTTTCTTTGACATTGCCGGTTTGACCAAAGGAATTGCAAAAGTCTAGGAAGAGACTCAGATGATTTGGGGCTTCATCTGGGTTCGCTCCACTAAACTTGCCTAGATCCCGGACGGCGGTGATGTAGTGGGTTTTGAAAACCCATCGTCCGGCTTCTTCTGGTGTTAGTTCAGGGAGAACTATGGCTGATGCTCTTCCTTCGGTGTTAGGTTGGTGATAATCAGATAGGGCACGGTGTTCTGGTTGAATTGCATGGTCCATTTCATTTATAACTTCGTTATTGGCCATGGCTTGGTTTCTCAGGTTTCTTTGTGCTTGTAATAAAGTACGCTCGGGCTCGGGGCTCGGACTGATTGGTGGAGAGCCTCGGGTTCGAGTATTTGGCATGCACAGAAGATAACTTGTGGTTTGTCAGAAGCTGCAAAATTAGTTAGTAAATAAAATAAGAAAGACGAATATTGGTTAGGCTGATAAACGTTAGGAGTTAGTATACTGGAAATTATAAGTTAGTAGTTAGAGACAATGGAAAGAAATGTTAAGGACAATGGAAATGAAATGTTAAGGACAATGGAAAGAAAGGACAATGGAACGAAATGACAGGAAATTTAAAGTTAGTAGTTAGAGACAATGGAAAGAAAGGACAATGGAACGAAATGACAATGGAACGAAATGACAATAATATTAAGATGTTAGGAGTTAGATGTCCAAAGTCCGAAGTCAAATGTCCAAGTCAGGTCAGAAGTCCGATGTCCAAGTCAGATTATAAGTCCGATGTCCAAGGTTAGATTATTAACAAGATAATATTGACAGTTTATTATAATAAAACAGGTGAACTACCGGAAACTAGGGAAATTGATGGAATCAATCTCCCCGGCAACGGCGCCAATTTGCAGACTGTTATTTCTGAGTGGTTGAAATGGTGTAAAATTAAAAGAAAGGAAATTAAAAACTCAAATTATAAACGTCGGGCTGCAAACAAATCCCGGTCGTAGTTAGTAAAACAAGTGTCGTATCCACAGGGAGATTGTTCAATTTATCCTAGTCTTGGTAGTTACTTAAAAACTGTAAAAAGGGGTTTAGCCGGAGGCAAGCTTGATTTGTTGTTGGATTAATTCAGAAATAATAAAAACAGTAAAAAGGTGAATTAATTGATGTGAATGGAAAAATGTATCCTAGGATAGCGGGGGAATTTCCTAAATTACTTAACCATATTTATAACCATGTCTCAATTATTTATTGCCTATTAGAGTTAATAATTGTCAGTTACGAACTCTTAATAAAAGCCTTAATATTTTCCTGCTCAGTCCGGAGTGTAAATACTAAGATTAATTCCTTTGTGGTACCTAGACTATCTCAAAATCATATGTTGATAATTACCAAATAAATGCAGTCGTTTGTCGCGCAAAGCATTTAGCAATATTAGTTGAAAGGAATTAAAACAAGTTAAATGAGAGAAACAGGTGATAAATATTAATTACGTAATATTAGAAATCAAACCCCCATCCTAGGATACAAAAGAAAATTACTCAGACATTAACGGAGATAAGAAGATTACACAGATAGATTTTGACATTAATTCAGAGGAAGAACTGGTCTGTTCTCGCTCTCACTGCTGCTCTTCTATTTCTTTTGTTACTGCGTGAGTGTGGACTGATGTGGTGTTACGGGAGGAAATATAAGTGGAAGCGAATGGGTGAGTGTGGTGAATGGTTTCTTCAGACTCCCGTCGTGCGTGTGTGTTTATGCAGTTAAGGTGGTGGGTTTATATAGAGGTTTGGATCCGTACGAATTTGATTTGCAGATGAAGAAGAGCATTGATTGCTTCATTGATTGCGCAGGGGACAGACTGAATACGCGTGCGGAGTAGATGGATAAGTTGCGGGCGAGTCGGGCGAGTTGCAGACGACGACGGCGCGAAGAAGATACTGGTCGACGACTGATAATTAGTCACGGTTATATTGGTGTCCGCCTGCTGGTACCGCCCAATAAGTGGCGGTAACCTCTGTGTTGTCCGCGAGATTAAGAGGCGGTAGCCTCTATGTTCCGCGAGGCGGTTGCCTGTGTGGTGACCGCGAGTTAAGAGGCGGTAGCCTCTATGTTGACCGCGAGGCGGTTGCTTGTGGCCTCGTCCGCGAGTTTAAGAGGCGGTAGCCTCTATCACCGTCCGCCAGTTATGAGGCGGTCGCCCCTGTGGTGTCCGCCAGGCGGTAGCCTGTGAGAAGACCGCGTGTTATCGCGATGTCAAGCTTATTTCTTCTACTAGCTCTACATTCTTCGTTTCGGCTCCGTTTTCTGAGCCGTCTGCGCCTATACGTTCGTCTCTTAATGTACTTCACTCCCAGCTTGGTTTTCCTCATGTTAAACCAATAAATTTGTGAGATAAACAATAAAACATAAACTAGAGGAAAACTAACCGAAGTGGAGAAATGAGCAAGAAAAGTGCTAATATTATATATGAAATACACCTATAAATCATGCTCATTTGGACACTTATCAGCCTACAACAATAGTTTCCAATCGAGCATTGGGATGGCTCCATATGAGGCGTTGTATGGTAGGCGCTGTAGATCTCCTATTTGTTGGGATGACCTGCGAGAGAGGGCGATAGTAGGTCCTGGGTTGGTGCAGGGAGCTGTAGACAAAGTTAAGACTATCAGGGAGCGTTTGTTGGTTGCCCAGAGCCGGCAGAAGAGTTATGCAGATCAGAGGCGCCGTCCGCTTGAGTTTCAGGTGGGAGACCACGTGTTTCTAAAGATCTCTCCAGTTCGGGGTGTGGTTCGTTTTGGGAAGCGGGGCAAGCTGAGTCCTCGGTTCGTAGGGCCTTTTGAGGTGCTTGGGAAGGTTGGGCCGGTGGCTTACAGATTGGCGTTGCCACCAGCTCTAGCTGGAGTGCATGACGTGTTCCATGTGTCGATGCTCAGGAAGTATCTACATGATCCTTCGCATGTGATTGACTATGGTCAGCTTCGACTCAGAGATGATTTCACTTATGAGGCAGCTCCGGTTCGTATTTTAGCACGGGATGTTCGTCGGCTTCGTAGCAAGACACTGCCTATGGTTAAGGTGCAGTGGTCTGATCAGTCCGAGCGTGAGGCAACATGGGAACTCGAGGAGGAGTTGCGTGCTAAGTTTCGTCCCTTTTCGAGCAGTGAGGTATGTTGAATTTCAAGGACGAAATTCCTTTTAAGGGGGGAGTGATGTAATACTCCGTATTTTCGTTTTTCAGATTTCGTTGCATAGCATTCTGGTTTGTGATATTAATTATTTATGTGGTGCCGTGTTTAGTAATTGGGACGTCGGAGGCAATTAAAAAGGATGAGGACAAGGAGGTCTTTCCCTCTCCTTATTTTGGTAAGGCTTAATTAAGGAAGGTTAAGTCATTTTATTTCTTTCTGCAAATCACGATCTATTTTGAGGAGCGCTCTCTATCTCGACAGTTTCTACGTTCTCCCTCTCCTTTTTCTCTTGAGTGCTTTTGAAGTTCTGGTGTGAATTGCTGGCGCTAGTGTGGTGGTATTTGGCTCGCTCTCTTGCTGCTGTGGTCAGGATTGTTCTCCTCTGCATAATCAGGTTGGTTAGGGTTGTGAAGTATTTCGTTCGGTCTCAGTTTTTGAGGAAGATCGTTCTGAGTTTGAGGTATCTGATTGTTGCTGAATTTAGTGGTGCATTGCCCGTCTTCTCTGCTGCGTTGCTCGTCTGATTGCTGGCATCGTCGGATAGCTTCTCCTCTGCGAATTGATGTAAGGGGGGATGGAATCGGGGTTGTTTACTCACCCTGGGGACTGTTTCGTTCTAACCTTTCTGTCTTGCAATTGTGTTTTGATTGGGTGTTTTGCTTCGGTTTTGTGTTGTTAATCGCGTGGCTAAACCCCCGAGGGTACTGTTTTACCATTCCGTGAGTTTTGTGTGAGTTTATGGTGTTTTGGCTGAATTCTGCTCGGGTTCGCTCTGGAATTCGGCAGTTTTTGCTCTGTCCGAACATCGGTCCGAACATGTAAGTTCGGACGGTGTATCGGGCGCGTTTTAATTTCCAAGTTTTTGAAGTGTCCGAACTTCGGTCCGAACATGTAAGTTCGGACCGAACGCGAGGACGAATCTTCGGTGCAGGTTTTGACTAGTGTCCGAACTTGCAAGGTCGGACGCAAGTTCGGACACAAGGGTGATTTTGGTTTCAAACTCTCGACTTACGTCCGAACTTCGATGTTCGGACGTAAGTTCGGACATTTGTATCTCCGCGACCTCTGTTTCTCGGCCTCTGTCCGAACTTGCAAGGTCGAACGCAAGTTCGGACATGCCACTGTTCTGAGCGTAACTCCTTCGTTTTAGCTCCGTTTTGAGTTCCGTTTGCGGGGTTGGATTCCCCTATCTGTGTACAAGCTTCCTATGCTGTTTATATGCATCTTTATGCGCTTAAGATCTGTTTTGTGAGCTTTTGGTTTTGGGACCTAGTTACTTTGCTTCTGAGCCTTGGATAGTCGGGTCGGGCTGTCCCGTAGCATGCTGCGCAGGAATTCCTTCTGTTTATACTCCTTAGGGTCTCCCTTAGGACGTTATTTGACCGACGGGTCTGTTAGCTGTCTCTACGGCTTCTGTTGTGGGATCCTCGGATCCATAGGACCTTATGTGTGTCCTTCTGTTGTGTTAGCTTGTTTCTAGTGTCCCATTCCTCTGTTTCTGATCTGAAGGTCCGACTGTGTTTTGAAGGGATATTCCGTTCTGCTCTGCCTCTGTTTTGTGGTTTCATTCGGTCTATTTATAATGTCTCCGCTATCCTCTCTGTTTATAAGTGTTCTCTGCTCCTGTTTTGAGTGGACTTCCTTGAGGAAGTCTTCTGCTTGCTGGGCTGTTTAGCTCACCCCTTTACTTTTTGCAGATTGAGCACGTGGGATCTTCTCTCCTCGTCCCCTTCTGGAGCTTGTTTATTTTATGTGCCTTTAGACTTTGTTTGCTTGTGCTTTGGACGCTTTAGTACTTTGTGTAGCCTTCGGGCCTCTCTCTTTGTATTTGACTTGTAAGCATTTGGATCTTGTAAACTCTTTTGGTATTTATACAAGTTTCTTATTCGGTTTTGGGATTCGTTTGCTTAGAGCCTTGCGACGTTAGGTAGTAGACTCGCGGCGTGTAACGGCCCTAACTCCTAGGCCGGTTTTGGGGTCGTTACAATAGGTGAGGTGGTGAGTTATTTGTCCATGGGGCCGAGAGCCTAGAAGCTCTTTGTCGAAAGACCGGTGTGCCCGCGGATTGGTGGAATTAATTGTCCAAGGGGCCGAGAGCCTTGAAGCTCTTTGTCGAAAGACGGTGTGCCCGAGGATTAGTGGAATGGTAATAATTGAGATACAAATTGGTGGAAATTGTTATGTGGTTTCCAAAATACAAATGGCTTTGTTTTGTGGTGAATTTACTGTGGTTATATGAGTTATGATCTGGTGGACTAGAGATGTATATGGTGGTGAAAAGTGTTATGTGGTTTCCAAAATATTATTGGATTTATGTCTCTGGTGAGATTGCTGTGATTGTGATATCATTATGAACAGGAGGTTTGTGTTAAGGTAAAATGTCTCAAGGAAGGTTAGTGTGTTGTGAACTTGTGTCTTGGTTGATAGCATGGTTGTTTGTGCTACTGTGTGCTTTTATGCATCTATAAAAAGGTTTTCCAAAGAAAGAATGAATTTTACAGGGTGTGATATTTGTTACTCAGCTTTGCTGACGTTTTCTAGTTTGTGCGTGTGGCCCCTTTGTGTGATTGCTTGCTGGCCACAGATTTGTGTTTATGGTTGCAGGTGAAGTTGATTCTTTGTGTGATATTGCTCTTGAGCTTGGGACAAGGGAACGTGCCGACATAACTAGGAATTTTATTTATTTGTAAGTGGCAAACTCCTTGAAGCATGTTCCGGGAGTTAGGTTGTAGGTGGAATAGCCTTAGCATCTACACTAGTTGGTGTGGGTGTGGCGGTAGCACTCCGGTTGTGCTTAAGTGTTATTTAGTCTTCCGCTGTAAAATATTGTAGAAACTTGTACAAGTCAAAAAAAATTGGGTGTAAATACCGGGGTGTTACAACCTATCCCCAAGCTAATAGGGATTTTACGGAGGCAGTGGAGGGTCGCCTTAGTGCCAGATATGTTATAGAGCTTGGGAGAGCTTACGTCAGAGGTGAAATCATTTCAGCGGTCAAACAACTTGGCTCAAATAAAGCTCTGGGGCCAGACGGATTCAACGGTAAATTCTATATCACCTTTTGGCACATTATAGGGAATCAGATAATTGATGCAGTGATGCTTATTCTTAGAGGATCCCATATCCCGGATTCTTTGAATGAGTATTTCATCACTCTTATCCCTAAGATGGTGGGAGTCACCGATATTGACAGATTTAGACCTATAGTTCTGTGCAATTTTGTGTACAAGATCGCCTCCAAGACCTTGGCTAACAGGATACAACACATCCTCCCTCACCTTATCTCTCACAATCAGTTTGGTTTTGTGAAAGGCAGGCTTATCACGGATAATATCATGTTAGCTGGGGAGCTCCAACACTTTTTAGAGAAGAATCAAGCTGTTAAGAATGGATTCTTTGCTCTCAAATTGGATCTCAGTAAGGCGTATGACAGATTAGAGTGGTCTTTTCTTCAAGATGTTCTCTCCTCGATGGGTTTCCCTCCGAATTGGATGAGTCCTGCCATGAATTGTGTCAGATTTGTCAGATGTTCCATTCTTATCAACGGTAAACCGGGCTTGTCTTTACTCAGTTTAGAGGAATTAGACAAGGTGACCCTCTTTCCCTGTTCTTATTTAATTTGGCGCAGGAAGCTCTCTCTAGTTTCCTTAATAGATCCGACAGTATTGGCGACTACCATGGTATAAAGCTTTCTCTAAATTGCCCGTCTTTTCTCATTTGGCATTTGCGAATGATCTTATCCTATTTGGTAAGGCCAACCCCTCAAATATCTCCCTCCTCAATCAAATCCTCCCCCCCCTTCCTTTCCCTTCGGTCCTTCAACCCCTCCGTCGGCCTTCGCGCCTTTCTCCCACCATCAAAGGTAATCTGTCCAACTTGCTGAATGTTCATGAAACACCCCTAATTAAAATAAACATTGATTAAACATTTAATCAATTAAATTAAGGCCTAAACATGCCTTAAAATCAATTTAAAAACAACAATGGTCAACATAAAGCAAATATTGCACCCTTTGACCGTTTAGGGTAAATAAATACCCAAATGAACTCCTTAGGACCTAAAATTTTGTACTAAGCATATTAACACAATAATAAACGTAATGAAGCTGTTGGACATTACTCCAACATCAATAACAAGCATTAACATGCTTAAAAGTCACTTAGGGCTAAAATGTGCTCTAAGAAGTTTTAAAGGTCACGTGACCTCCGTTTGATTCCAAATCAAATTCCTAAGTTTATTAATCATGTAATGGATATAATAAAACCATTACCAAAGAAAACTAATCTTAAAAACAAGTTTTAACACAAAATGTGCACTAAAACACCTTAAAGCACATTTTTGTGTATAACTTCAAAAGTAATGGTTTTATATTACTTTAAAGACTATATTACGTTTTTTTAAACATTAATGTGACATGATAGACTATATTATAAATTCTAAATAAATGTTTTAAAATAAAATCAAAATGAGTGATGTTTGGGTGAATAGTACCTAAAATAACATGTAAATTCATAAACTAGACTATGGCCAATATTTTTCCTTTGACCTTAGATATTTAGTACCGGTTAATTAAGGTAGTCTCCCTTGTCTAAATAGCCGGCCATACCTAAATAATTCCATGGCTCAAAAGTTACTTTATAACATTTATATAATATTAACTAAACCACATAGCTCCCACCGTAACTACTTACTCCCACCGATTTTATGTGTCATCTTTATCAATTTGCAGGCTCTGAACACTGCCAAAGAAGTCATCAAATACTACATATAAAGCAAGAGTGTTATGACAGGTTCACACCTAAAATATATTAAAGCCAAGTAAACACTTCTCCACGTTAATATGCTTTGCCGCCTGCCTATTAAGCCATCTTTGTCCACTTTCCACTTTAAAAATACCTACCAAGACTAGTGAGTCACCGGTTACTATCAATTAGATTAGTACACTTTATTACATTTCTTACACCTTATATTATTTTTTTTTTTTTGAAGGAAGTTGTTACGTACTATTATATAGGAAAATTGGGCTACACCTTGTAGCCTATTACACCGATTAGTAGCATAAGAGTTAGCATCTCTACTTCCAGCATACAAGCATGGATAATACTAGGAGGAGCATTGGAGCCATTCCAAGTTTTCCATCCAACAACATATTTGGACACCTACTAACTTGATCAGCTAGAAAATTAGTAAAGTACATATTACATACACGCACAGTGATCAACAAATTACAAAATTCATCAGTAATCTTGTAGAAGTGTGGACTCTCTTCTTCAGGTCTGTAGTGATTTTGTTGAAGCCTTTCCTTCACTTTGAAGTTGTTAACCAGCACCAAGATGCTAATCTTTCTACCCAAGTTGTTCAGGTGGTGAAGTCCGAATGTAATTGCCTCCACCTCAGCCACATCTTCAGTAGTATAGCTCCTTAAATTCCTGTTAAAAGCTAGTTCCAAGTTACCAGATTGATGTAAGATAATTCCATTCAAAGACATATTTGAGCCTAGTCTTCTTTTGCAACACGTAGAGATCAAGAATTCTTCACTGAAGGAAGAGTTTGTCTCCTGGAGCATCTGGATAGAGTTGCTCACATTTAACTTGTTCTGGAAAGCTTCAGTAAAAGCCAAGTTAGAGTAAGTGCATTCCAAGATAGCTAAATTCGGGTTATGCCTCACTTTGTTCCTAGCATCATAGATAGCCCACATCTGATTGATAACTCTCGCCACTTTCTGTTTGTTCCACTTGCCAGAAATGGAAATAAACCAGTCTTGAATGGCATTAGTTGAGTAATCAGGAATATCTTTCAGGTCTACCACATCTTTCCAAAAGTCTCTTGATGACCAGCACATAAAAATGCTGTGGGCATCCGTGTCTCTTTTACCACATAAGAAGCAGGTATCAGTACCTCCTATCCTCTTAGCAATATTAGCTAGACAGGGGGTGATTTTGTTTAAGAATTTCCACACAAACAGAAGGGCTCTGGGAGGGGATAAAGACTTGTGAGTTTTTTTCTCAAATTCTGAGAAGTGTGTAGAAGGAGAAGAGGATCCTTCATGCCTGAGACTTTCAGACAGCCTTGAGTAACCTGATTTGACCGTGTAGATTCCTGATGTGTTCCCTGTCCAAGACCACGAATCTTTCTTAGTCAGATCCAATTTTGTTTCGAGGATCTCTTTGGAATCAGAAGGGTTGAAAAGAGAGTTGATAAGGGTTCTATTCCAGGACTGATTGTCTTCATTAATCAACTGATTCACCCACTTTAGATTTGGATCCCGAGAGAGAGTAGGTGTAAGGATTTTTGGGTTGTTTTTTTGGATCCAGGGTTGCCCCCAAATCAAAGTATTTCTTCCATCACCAATCTCAATATGGGCACCTAGATTAATAACCTCAATTGCTGCAAGGAGGGAAGACCAGATAGGGCTGTCCTTATGGCCTTTTGTTGCTTGGAGAATGTTTGTGTTTGGGAAATAAAGGGCTTTTAATGATTGACTAACCAAGGAGTTATCATTCGTCAGTATTCTCCACACTTGCTTAGCAAGAAGTGCAAGATTGAAATCAGCCACTGCTTTGAAGCCTATTCCACCATATTCAGGAGCTGAGCACACCTGAGCCCACTTTTTCCAGTACATTGCTTTCCCATCTGACTACATGTTGCCGCCTATTAAAAAAAAGACTACATGTTGCCACCAGCTTGTGGTTATCCTCTCTTTATTAAGTTAACAAAATATCTTCAAAGCCTTATCCAATAAGGCACTAAAGTCATCCCTTACTACTTTATGAGCTAACTAGTAATGAACTGTCGTACTCCTTCTTCACTTCCCAGTTATTCCAGCCGCCTTCTACCTACAGCAAACCCTCCCTTTTACTGCTATCTTACCGCAAGCAACACACCAACTTCCATGGGTGATCCCTCCTAATCTAGGTAAGTTTCCATGTCATATGTTAGCTCAAATTCCTCATCTCCTTCTCCTCTTTCTTTTGAGCTGGTTTTCATGAGCTTTCACCCACTCATTCAGATGATTTATGCTGCTAAGAAATGGGGAATTTACGGCTGGAAATGAGAAAGAAGGGGGAATGAAGCATAAGCTATATCTATGGTAAAATCATGCATTAACCTGCTTACCTCTTCCTTCTCTATTTCTGTTTTTTTCCCAGCGTCACAAACATATTCCTTGTTCTTTTCATGGTATTTTGGTGGACAAAACCACATGTGAAAGACTTGTCAAGACCATGCCATACATGTACTTACAGTAATAATAACATGGTAAGTGATGGTCTTTCTCTATTTAATACTACCGATTGTATACTATGTGTTGTGTGGTGTTTTAACACTTCATTTGTCTTCAAATTCCAGGCGTAAACATCCTACTTTAAGCCACTATAACAAGGTAAATTTATGCCTAAGTCAAACTAATATGATACCTAAATCAACTACTAATATCATTAGACTAATGCTACTGTTTTCTTGGCATATATGGTGGCGCATGGTTGCTGGGACTTCTCCAAGAAAAATTGTGGGAGCTAAGCTTTATATAAAAGATAGCAAAGTAAGAGATTATACCACCCAGATGTTATTTCTAACTAAGCTTATATATTGGGTTATGTTCAAAACTAACCTAAGAAATTTTATTAACCAGCCGTGGGCTTTTGGAAGAGTGTGGCAGATTTATTTACTTGAAAAATCAAGTAAGTATATTAAATATATTTAGTATAAAGTTTTTATATCATTCTTTACATATTTGATGGAAACCGTGGGTTATATGGGTGTGATAAGCCCTAACTATGTGATAAAATAATTAATAATATTTTTGGTTGGTTAGTTTGGTGTTTAAATGACCTATAAGGTCAAGGAAAAATTTAAGGGGGTAAAATATAGTTATAAGATATATTGGGTGTGAATAGAGCAGACCGTGAGTTTATATGAATTTTTATAACTAAACTATGTATTATAATGTGGTGTAACATTTTTGGTAAATTAACCTATGGTATATGCGACATATAATGTCATGGAAATTAATTAAATGATTTAAAACACAATTTATAAAGTGTTGTTACAAAACATATCAAGACCGTAAGCTATATTGTCCTTATGACATTTATAAGTGATTTATATTATATATATTAAGATTTATAATTAAGCCATGTATATTTGGCTACTTAATTTATGTTATATTAAGTTGAAAATGAATTTAAAATAAAAATTAATATTACCGTATGTGATTTGGGGTTAGGTTTGTAATTGAATTAAATTTAGAGGCTAAACTATGATTGTAGCCGAAACTTAAGCCTTGAAAACTATTAAAATGAATTTTATAAAGTTATATTAAATTTGGGGTCAAAAATGCAATTTATGAAAATATTGGGTCAAACTGTAATAAATAAAACTTCTGGTCAAACTGAAAGTCAATAGGTCAACAAAGACCATATTAGGTGGCTTGACCAAATTTAATGTCATAAACAATTAATTAATGAGTTTATAATAACAGTATGGGTTAAATGTTGAATTTATAAAATGTATGGGGTACAAATGGTAAATACTGAAAATATGGTGTCCAAACAGTAAATATAACACTTTATAACATTTGGGCAAAGCTTAGTAATTTTTGGAATTAAATGAAAGGCTATATACTAAGATAAGAGTATAATATATGGTTTTTATGAAATTAAAAGTATAGTTTATAAAACTGGGGTTGGACCGTAAATAGGACAAGCATGTGGGGTTAAGATAGCTAATATAATGGTTTATATCATTGATATAAAGTATTAGTATTTTTGGAATAATATAAATGATTTTATAAAAGAAAGTGTATAACGTATGGTTTTGATGAAATTAAAACATGCATTATAAAACTGGGCCAAAACATAAATTCAGAAAAAAATTATGGATGGGAAAATAAATTGCAGCAGACCATAGGTCTGTTCGCACATGGACAAAATAAAAAAAAACCATAGGATATAATGGTTTATAAAAATAAGAGCTTATAATATATGATGTAGATAATGTGTTGAAAAAATAGGTGGTGCATCGTAATTAAGAGAGAATAAGAAGAGTTATGGAAATATGAACCTATAAACATGTAAGTCCCTCGGCCATAAATTGAGCTATTATAAAACAATTGTGTTATAAAGTTTAAATGTTATAAAGTATGATACTAATAACATGGCAAAATAATGTGTGGTTATATTGTGATTAATGAAAACTATGTGAATTAAGAAATAATAAATATAAAGCATATATGCCCTTGCGGCAATTGATTAAAAGATTTTCAAAACTATATACTATAATGTTATATGAGATATAAAAATATCATAACATATAGTATAAGATGTAAGTGTAACATTGTATGATTTTATGTGGTCAAAACATAGTTTATCAAATTATATACGCATGCATAACATGCAAGGAAATGGATTTATAAACTATGGTTACAATGTTATTAATACTATAGATATTATATAGTATTAATGTGAGTAGGATATTATAATACATGTAATGAAATGTTACATAATATTAAGACAAAGATCTTAATATGAATTGCATAAAATAAGGCAACAAATGAAAATAATCATCTTACATAAGATGATAATAATGTAACATATAATATGAGTATATAACTCATGAAATATAAATGTATAAGTGAATACATGTGTTTGCGCAAGCATATATTAAAAACATATACTTGTTAACTATATGGTATGGCTGAAACTATATAATATAGTGCATGCATACATGCAACTATATATTATATGACTAAATCAAATAAAAACAACATATATATATGTAAAAACCGAGAGTATATATAAGTATATACAACATGGTTTTAATGTCATGTAAAAAAATGACAAGTGTAATGATATTAGTATAACTATATACTATAAGTCTTACAATTACAAGTTAAAGAATGATTTATTAAAATGATTAATGAAATGTATAATATAAGGTACAATATTAAGTGGCTAGGTATTAACACCATAAAACAATAGTGCATGTGCATGAACTACGACGCAAATCAACGTTGCATGCACGCATGCAACTATATATTATAAATGTATACTCGTATACCGAACCCGAGTGAATAAATTAATACTTAAGTATTAACGGGAGTATGTATTCGTATACTCGTAAAAATAAGGAATAAATTCTAACGTTTAAAAAAAACGCTACAACTAAGACGTTTTTATAACCGACTCATTTAAATAAACCCGGGCATTAGTAATTAATATGTATTACGACTGACGAGTTCGTTATGACACTTTAACAATTAACTGTTGAAATCCGGTGATGAAATGTCGGGATTATTTGTGTTGTTCGGATTAACCTAGCTTAAATAAGTCATGTGGATTGACTTATGTTGTGTTTGATATTTAGACCGTATCACCGGCGAAGGCGCTTGACGAGCTAGTGGTCTACTGCGCAACCTAGGTCATTGGTGAACGGTATGTAAAGGGGTCTGTTCCGAGATGTCATGAGGACTTCCTCGGGCTCGGATATGTTTGCTGCATAACGAGTGTGAAGCATGTATGTGTGTATGGATGTGTGTTATGGGATGTTAATTGTTTATCAATCCGCATTGTTTAATTATGCGCGAACGTCCTACAGACTAATACTACGTCGACTATAGATCGACTTATATAAAACACATATGCGTTTAATGTGATGTGATTGTTGTTAATGGATGTAACACACTTAATACTATGACTGTATATGTATACTAACCTAAGTAAAATACTTAGGGACGAGATACGACATCGTCGATCTCTAGAGCTTTGACTCGAACATGAATATTACCTAGAATTCTAGGCATGCGTAAGACCCATAGGGCAGCCAATAAATAAGTGATGTTCTTCATATTTAAAACTGTAACGGTTTAACTGACTAAGTAAGTCAATAGTGGAGTGTGGATAGTTTACCTTAATCCAGTTAGTCATTGGCTACTGGTCGCGCGTTGAGATCTCTTGAGTTAACCCGGATCGGGCTGACTCTGTTTTAACCTGATCGAGCCTAGATAGATCGACAGGTATGGTGATAACATGGGCGCCTTTAAAAAGGCAATATTGGACGCTTTTAAAAAGGCTAAGTGAATGGGCACCTCGTTGTGCATGGGACTACTGTCCAAGTGAGGTTATTCGGGTTGTCCTAACTGACACCCGACAGTGCTAACAGAACAAAATGTGTAAGTTATGTGAGGGCCCGGGGGGCCGTATATGAGGTTGGTATGGATGACCATTACTAACGGCTTTATGCTTATCGTTGATGTGATTGTATGCTTGTGATTATATGGTTGTGTGAGTGGATTGTAGTACCTGTGTTAACTGTTTCGTTTACCACCATTTATGTATTTACAGCTTTATATACCTGTACACCGGTAAAGCATGTAACGAACTTAATATTGTAGACCTTGACTATTAAGTGACCAATAGGGTCCAGGCTCGGCATACTCAGCATTTATCGCTGAGCCTTTATGGCATTGCTGCAGGTGACGCATACCACGGAAGCCGAAGAGTGGGACCCGGGTAGCTAGGAAATTAATTACCGTACGTGATCTCACAATGTATTAGGATGCTCATTAGTTTAAGTATTAGCAATGTTGTATACAGTCGGGAAAACCTAGATGCCCACTTGTCGTTTTGAAATACCCCTAAATTAATTTAAATTAATTTAGGGGATTTCTTTTATTAAACCTTTAATAATACTATTAAGTATTAAATTATTATATGGAATTATGAATATTAAATTATTACATGGAATTATGAATATTAAATTATTATATGGAATTGTGAAATTTATTTAGGGGTTTTCTCCTATTTAACCCTAATTATTATATATTATTATATAGTATTATGAATTTAATAATAAGATTTATAAGTCAATAAATCTTGGGAAAATTTCTAAACACTCCAAATATATTATAAAGATTTTAGGAAGTGTTGGAACATTGTTTTGAAACATAAAAGTCAATATAAAATTCTAGAAACCTTAAAGCTTATTAAGCCTTGTAAGAGTTGACTTTTTGAGAATGGTCAAACCAGGTCATGAAACCTATACCAATAAATAGGTTATGAAAAACCATGAAGATCGATAAAAAGAACGTCAAAAACGGATCATCCTAGCCAAAGTTATGCTAGATTGAAGTTTTGAATCAAAATTTTAAGAGATGCCACGTGTCACTCTGTAATGGGTCGCCCACACTTAGCCGATTTCTTCCCTGATTTTCGGTAACCGATTTCCCTTACTTTGCCCTAACTTTAGACGACTATAACTTTTGCATCTCTCAATATTTTTCCATGCCGTCTTCACCATTCTCTTCTCCTCCAATTCCTCTTTCCAACCATTACTCATACAAACCCTAAATCTTTCTGAGTCAACCGGAAAATCGAGCCAAAGTAGCCACCTTGCGAAGCTGTTTCCAGAATTCCAGATTTCCCTTCGTTTTCAGGTAACTTGCGTCGATCATAACTTCTTCATTAATCAACCAAAATTCAATTTCTTTAGCTCGTTGTAAAGATCTCTAATCCCTCTACAATTTTCGTGTTTATGCCCAAGTCTGATTCGTAACCAGTTGGGAGATATAGAGATCTAAAGTTTCGGTTTCAACAGCACATAAAATAACACCGAAACAGAGAGGTAAACTCGTGTTTTGTAACTTCAATATCTTTCTGTATGGTGTGAGTTAGGTTTAGTTCTTGCTACCAATACGTAGATCTACGTTTCTTCTTTCCAATGAGCCCTTACTCATTATCTAACTCGTTTTGTACTGCTAGTTTTAGATCGTCAAAGTTGGCACCACGAACTGGTTAAAGTTCGATTTTTTCCTAGTTTCCGAATCAATTCACCCAATTCGCACAATCCGGTGAGTCTCCGATCAAATTTCTCCGTTGTTGCTGTTCGTAGTCGTGTTTCCGATCTAACCCATGTGTTAATTTAGTCAATTTCGTATTAGATTAGGAGAATTTGTAAGAATTGCAACCGATTTGTACTCTGTTTCGAAAATAAACCCTAACATTCGAATCGAATTCGAATCTTGATGAACTCTGCATTATAATTGGGGAAATTGACACCAATAGAACCGAAATTTGATTACGAATCCATGGAAACAAGAATCATCTCGTTCGTTCTGTGGATTGGGAGGAATTTGAGATTTAGTACTCGGTCTATATAGGTTCTTCGCTGACGAACTCGGAAAACAGGGGCCGTCCGATCTCGCTTTAAAAGATTGGACGGTCGAGATTAAAACATTCCAGAATTAGTTTATAAGGGTTTTAATAAATTCCAGTAAATAGTCTTAACTTGTTGGGTTAATTTAAATATCTTCCCGAATGTATTTTGACTTGAAAATTTAACCATAGATTCCTTATTTAATCTAGTTTATTTTGATGTAAATTATTATGGTTTTTGAGTTTTTAAACGTAAGTTATGATTTTTACAAGTTACGGGTTTTCTGGAATTATTTGGCTAAATTTAAAAGATATTTTTATGAAATAAAAATTTTATAATATGTCTAAAATGTTATAGTTACTGTATATTAAATTTGGGAATTTTTGGGCAATGGTAAAAGGTTTTAAAAATTGTGTTTATGAGTTTTTCATAAGAATAACCTATAATATAAGGTTTTTAATGTAACCAAAAATTAAAGTATGGTTTGTTAATTAACTTTTAAGCTGGGGAAAATAAAGGAAACTAAATTAACATTTTATAACAGTAAGTTTATAAATGTTTTTTGTATTAGCTTTTAAAAGAAGTGAAATTATTTACATATATGTATATATACTTACTTAAGTAGAAAGTTATATAAATTAAGAAATTTAATTATCCTACATTTTACTTACTATATTATGGGAGTTGATATTTTTAATTAAACTAAGGGATAAAATAGTAACTTGGGTTAAATCAAGGAACTAAATTAATCTACATTTATATTAATTATATAATATGGTAGTTAATATACTTAACTAAAACTAAGGGAAAATACTTTATTTTATTAACCATATTATGGATGTAGGTGTGTGTAAAAGTTAATATAAATAATTAAATACAATAAAACTACATAAATAATGTTTTGTATAAATCCTAGTATATAAATATATACACAGTAAACATAATAAAATTAAATACCTTATAGGAAATATAATACGAAGGAATTAATAAGTTAAACTAAACCTCTACATAATACAAATAGAATATATTATATGAGGTGGTATTAAATTATAGTAATGTATTAGGCTTAAAGAGTTACCTTTAAATTTCTAAGATTCATATAAACAGTGTTAAAATACATGTATAATTTAGTCAATGACCACAATGTAAATCTATAATTGGGTTAAGAAATTAATAAGTTAAAATTTAGGAGTATTTGTAATTAGATTACATAAAGTGTTACACAAATAGATCTTATTATATAATTAATAATAAAATGAATGAAATACTTTTACATTTAAATGTTCTTATTATATAACAATAATAAAATAAATGAGTTACTTTTACATCCAAATGTGAAGAGGATTATTAAGTCTAGATTTAATCATTTCTTGACATTTATAGTATTGAGTAATAACTTAATATTTTAAGATGAAATCATTAAAAGGATTAGATATAAAACTATATTAAAATGTGATTAGGAATTTAATCTAAATAATGATCCTTAAGTTTCTTGGAATTAGATAAGACATATAAAATACATTTATAACATTAATTACCAATATTCAGAATGAGAGTTTATAAATAGGTGATGTCTTTAATGGTTAGGACTTATAAAAGGTTTGTAAATAGTAATTAGAGAATTAGAACCTTTGAGCCTTTAGTTAGATGAAGCTAAGTTAAATAGGATATTATACTGATTTACCTTTTGACACTGGGAATATTAATATGTCACTTGGATATAAGATATGAGGATTTTTCAGAATACACGATCCTATTAAATAATTTACAAATTCACTTATGAATTGAGGATTTAATTCTTAGGTTATTTTTACCTTACGTCGGGATATAATGTTTATCCTGAAATACAATAAAAGAAATTAATTCATTAAGTTATTCCTTTGAAACCTTAAGTTTTGTAATAATCCAAAATGTAATTAAGACATAAGTTTATTAAAATTTGGTACCAAAGGATTATACATAGTCTATGGAGGGAATGTGTGTAAAAATAAAACATTTAGGAAATTAAATGTAAGTAAGGATACATAAAAGGTGATACTAAACACCTTTTTGCATAGGTAATAATAAAACATATAATATACCTTATGGATACTAGATGTGTAAGAGTTATTAAATTTAATAAAATTTCCTAAGGAATGTTTTGGGATAAATCCTAATATATGTATATAAGTATATTAGAAATATTAAGAGATCATGTTAACATTTCTTGTGGGAAGCTTCAAGTCTTTAATCAATGTTGTAGTAATTAGCCAATGATAACTTAAAAGTTTATTTAACTAGTCCCATGGCTAGGAGTAAGTAAGTATTGTAACACCCCTACAACGCTCCTAACACCTACCGACGTCGCAGCGGAAATAACCAACCAAATAATAACTATCGCTTTGGTGTTACAACGCCGTTAACCACCCACGTGGTTAACTAGGCAGAATAAATACAAGTGTATCGGTCTGATGATCAGACTCCCGAGCATAGTAACTAACATCCATATATAAACATAACCGACAATACCGAGTATTTAATTTACAATCATCTCCAAACCATAATCATCCATAACTGTATAACAAGGTATCAACATGTACGCCTCGGGAGCACAGGCGCATCCCGGGCTCAACAACCTACTTATCCAAAAGTATATCTACCGCCTAGGACCTAGAGCCACTCAGCCTCTTCGATCCTCATCCTGCAATCAAATAAAATATGGGGCCCCCGAGGGGGTCAGCACCTTTGCTGGTATGGCTAACGCGCAGCCCATCGACTAACGGGATACGCGCAACCAATTGTCATAATTACATGGCATTCATTTTAGAACAACCAACATATATATACACATATACCATAGCATAGCAAGGGAAATTGCATAGCGTCACATCATCAATACATACCACCACAAGAACGGTTCACATTAAGATCCTTCCACCACAGTTAGTACATACCATGAGCATAGAGATTGTTGCCAAACTCACCCAAGCTCGTTAATTACCTCATCACCATCCTGTTATTTGAACGGTTGACTTAAACCCAAGGTGTGTCGGATATAGTGATCCCAAGCACACCAAACAACACAGTATGCCCCTATGGCCCGACGTGAGTCAGTAAACTAGCTTTGGATAAGCTAAGGGAAGGTTGAAACCAAATTGGAATACCACCTAAACATACACCTAGGGAGCCGAACTGGATATGATAACGACCCCCCATCCACACACGCGTGGCCGGAACATACCGGACTCCTCACTCCCCCCCGATTAGCACTTGTTAGTGAACACACAACATTTGTCAAGTCACAAACAAGCAACATTTACGTCTTGTTAGACACCCCAAGGGTAAGGAGTCATAGTAACACACATCATAATATATAACAACTGTAAACTCTTTTCATGCCTTAATCCTATAAGGTCGAAAACACTCAGAAAACACAACACCCAAGCCGGTGTAAACCGTTAGGCAACAGACTGCAAGAAAACCATACCTTGGCCCTTGCCTTGTTTCGTTCCCACCTTGAGAGAATCCTATACACATTAGTAAGGTCGGTTAATTAATTATTTAACTTCACACTTACTATATATTCAACATGCTTGTATGACATGTTTTAATGCCTATCTTACCCTAGGTTACCTTCTTTAAATACCCTAGGGTTAACTACATAAGTCACATTCTTTTCTGTTTTTTTTTATATGTTTTGGTCCGACCGACCCACCGTCCGACCCACAACTGGGTCGGACCCTCCCAGTGGTCTTCGGGTCTGAAGAACCTTATCTTGACCGACCCATGTCCGACCCACCATTCTGGGTCGGTCCATGTGCGAACATTTTCCCAACATTTTACAGAGGCTCGACCGACCATGTCCGACCCACCCTTTGGGTCGGACCGTCCCGAACATTTCCTAACATTTTAAAGAGGCTCGACCGACCCAAAAACTGGGTCGGCCCCTGGGTCGGTCGCCTTCTAAACTTACTTACCAAACTTTCCAATTCTTCACCAAACTTCTCCTAAGGCCTCTTAATGCTTCCTAACAACATTGGTAACCTTACACATCATACAACATCCATGAAACTCATTTTCTAACTCCTTAAGCCTTTACTTATTTCCTTGTAAAAATTCCTTAGCACTTATGTTATTCATACTAGGTTTCCTAGATGGTGTTTTCTCACCTATGGTAACTACTATCCCAAATGCTTTCTCCTTAACTTAATATCATCTCCCAAGCATCATCTCTCACACTAATTCCTTATCCCCTTCTTGAAACTCTTTTCCTAGTGTACACTTCTCCTTATTTTACCAAAGTTTGCCTAGGTATTTACCTAAGTCCCAAAGTGACTTTGGTACCTACTTAAATCTCAAGATCATGCCTAAGTCCTTATTACACTATAGAATGTTTCCTAGTTCAACGAAATTCCTTAAGAACATCATAAACTTCTTATTCATCTCCTACACTTTCTAACTCACCAAACCTTATGTAAACACTTAGAACTTCTTACTTCCTACCTAAATTTTGACATGGATTCCCCTAGAACATTACTAAGCCTAAACACTTTACCTTCTCCTTTAAACACACAAGAACATCTAAAATCATCAAGAACACTCTCATACACAATTTCACCAAATTTACACCACATTACAATATAGTGCACAATATAAATTGCATGGCACTTAGGCCCTTAAAATGCATGGCTCTTAGGCCCTTAAAGTGCTTAAATCATAAACACTGAATTTCCACAATATATGTGCCTTTAACCTGCAAATACACTCAACACACATATGCCCTTTACTAGTCTCTTGAGAATACTTTACTAAGTCATTCACCATTTGCTCTTTAGGTAGTTTTAATAAGCATTTATAAGCTCATTTCCCCTAAGGCATTAAACAACATTTAAGTTAGTAAATTTACCTCTTTTGCAAAATAGCTTCTTTCTTGTTTCCTTTAAACCCAATAGATCTTGCTTCTTTGACAAGTTCTAAACAATATACAAACTTTTATAATGAGTATTCAAGCTATAAGCTTCATCTCATTGTAAACCCTAATTTGACATTGTTTCAAAAATTAATGTAGTTTTTTTACCTTGTTCTTTGAAGAGAGTTTGGATATACAACAAGAGAGGACTCCACCTAGTCCATGAAGATTGAAATGAAGCTAGAACAAAGTCACACAAGAGCTATATCAATGTGTATTTTCGGACATGACAAAAACAAGGAGGAAACTTGATTTTTGTTTGAGATTCCTTACCTAGAAGTAAAGGAGAGTAATAATATGTAGAAATCCAAGCTCAAGCTCCTTCAATGGTGGAACACCTTGGCACCGAAATGGCTCTAGGTTTGAGAAGATCGGAATGAAGAGCTTGATGAGAGGAAGAGATTGGTGGTATTGTTTTTGATTTGGACAAGTGAGCTAGGTTAACAAGTGGTCAAAGCTTGTGTTTAATGGTGGTAGTGGTTTATCGTGAGAGAACAAAGAAGAAGGGAGAATGAGTGGGAAACGTGTGAGCAAGGAAGGGAAATGAGAGAATGAAGATAGAATTTGCTTTAAGAGATATTATACTTATAAAGTAAAAGGTAGCTTATTTACTTATCTTTACTTACTTAATACATTAAAAGAGAGTGGTGAGTCACCAAGCCTTAGAAAACCGGCCCCCTAAGTATAATGAGGGTAATATAGTCTTTGTTTGTCAATTTAATTACTTAATACAACATATGTTACAAATTAGCTTAAAAAAGTACTATTCACCTATACAAGGCACATAGAAGTGAAATTTTTGATTTCCCACTAATATAGCCACCCAAATGTGATACTATATAGTACACATATATATTTAAGAGTAATGATGGACATTTAGCCATTCAAACTCATTTACAAGACAATTTTCAAAAACGTGCTTTAAGACTTCTTAAAGCACATTTGAGTTTTAACTTGTTTTCAAGCTTGGTTTTCCTTTGGTAATTGGTTTAATATGTTCATTAGTATATAAATGAAGTCTTGGTAAGCTCATTAGGCCTTACTCAAGTTTATCCCAAGCTTCGAGCACATTTTTGCTCTTATTGACTTTAAAGCACATTTGTGTTTCCTTTTTTTAAATTTGTTTACTAAGGTTTCTAAGACTCTTTTTAGTCTTAATATATCATGTTTTAGTGTTTAACCAACATACCAAGGTTTGGGGTATTTCAATCTACCCCCCTTAAAAGAACTTTGTCCCCAAAGTTCATACTTCCCACATATCTACTATTAGAACACGGGGAACGTTTATAAAAACAATACTTCCAACCACATCATTACCAACCTTACCGTCATTCTTCACACCACAACGGACTCGAGGTCCAAACCATATAATACCATTCAGACACAAAATACACAGACAATGTATACTTATACATGTCGTACACACCATAACCGAAACGGCTCTACCCCCTAAAAGGGGTACGCCCCGTACCCTATACATATAAACACTAAGAAGCAAACAATGACGGGTGCTTCGCCTTCATCTTTTCTTCCAGCTCCAAGTGGCCTCCTCAACGTCCTGGTTAGACCAGAGGACCTTCACCAGTCTCACGGACTTATGGCGAGTGTCTCGAGTCTTAGTATCCAGAATCCGTACCGGAGTCTCCACTGATCGCATGGTCGGCTCTAAAGTTAGCCTTTCAGGCTGAAGCACATGAGACGGATTAGACATATACTTCTTCAACTGGGACACATGAAATACATCATGTACCTGCCAGCTCGGCGGGTAAATCAAGTCTATAAGCTACCGGGCCGATCCGCTCCGTCACAACATAGGACCTACATATTTCAGGCTCAGCTTGCCTTCTGACCAAAACGAAATACTCCCATCATGGGGGATACTCTCAAAAATACCTGATCGCCCACGGCGAACTCCAGGTCACTCGGCGCACATCTGCGTACGACTTCTGTCTATCCTGAGCTGCTTTCATATAGCCCTGATCTGGCGAACTTCTGCCTGAACTTGCTCAAGATACTCTGGTCCTATAATGACCGTCTCACTCGACTCATCCCAGCATAATGGCGTGCGGCATGGTCTACGTACATGCCTGGAAGGGAGACATCTTGATCGATGCATGATAACTGTTTTGTAGCTAAACTCGATCAGATGTAACTATCAATCCAGCTGGTCTGAAAATCAAGTCAAGTGCACATGCACGTAGCATATCCTCAAGTGTCTGTATAGTGCGCTCACTCTGACCATCGGTCTGTGGGTGAAACGCCGTGCTCAATTTCAGTTCAGTACCAAGTGCCTCTCGTGTAGACTTCCAATATCTGGATAGGAACTGGTATCTCTGTCAGATACTATGTCTTTGGTACACCATGATGTCTTACAATCTTTATCGAATAATTCTGCCAATTTTGCCACTTTCCAGGTGTCCTTCATCGGAATGAATCGAGACACCTTGGTCAGTCGGTCAACTACCACCCAAATCATATTTAGACCTCCCTTGTAGGCGGAAGCCCTACCACGAAGTCCATAGATATGTCATGGAACTTCCACTCCGGCACTGGCATTGGCTGCAACCATACCACCAGGCCGTCGGTGCTCAAACTTGACCTTCTGACAAGTGAGACACCTCAACACATAGTCATTTACATCCTTTTCATTCCAGCCCCCAGAAGTATCTTTCATACCTTTACATCTTTGAAGCTCCGGGGTGAATCGAAGTAGTAGAACAATGGGATTCACTCAATATGCGCTCCTTCAGCTCAGCGCTACTCCTGGGTATACACAATCTGCCATTGAGCCTAATCAGGTCATCATCGTGGAGTCTGAAGTCATACTTCTGACCCTCGAATGTGCCATCAATAAGCTTCTGTCTAATTTCCACCATATACTGATCCGTCATTTGAGCACTCCGCACCTCTTCACCAAGCCAGTATGAGAGACTGCGAATGGAGAGAGTGTGCTCGGCGCTCAATGCGTCAGCTACCACGTTTGCCTTACCCTCCTTGTACTGTAAATCAATGTCATAATCATTCAAGAATTCAACCCACCTTCTCTGCCTCATGTTCAACTCTTCTAGTGAACAAGTATTTCAAGCTCTGTGGTTCAGAATAGATCGTCACACTTACCCATACAAGTGATGTCGCATATCTTCAGTGCGAAGACAATGGCCCCCAATTCTATCGTGGGTAGGGTAGTTCTCCTCATGCTTCTTCAGCTGTCGGGAGGCGTAAGCCACGACTTCCCGTGTTGCATCACACACAACCCTACCCCTGCCTGATGCGTCGCAATAGACCTCAAAACCATCTGGACGTCTGGTAGTGTCAGAACCGGTGCAGATGTCAGAGCATCCTTGAGACTCGTGACTCTCTCGCAGTCGACTGTCCACTCGAATGGTGCATCCTTCTTCATCAAGGAAGTCATCGGCTTCGAGACACTGGAGAAGTCCCACAAATCTCCTATAGTAACCTGCCAGACCGAGGAAGCTCCTGATGTCGGTAACTGTCTTCGGCCTTGGCCAGGTGCGCACAGCATCTATCTTGCGCGGATCCACAGCGATCCCGGCCTCAGAAATGACATGTCCAAGGAAGGACACTTGATTCAACCAAAACTCACACTTTGAAAATTTTGCATACAGCTGATTCTTTCTCAATCTGTAGCACATCTCTCAGGTGGCTTTCATGCTCACCTCTCGATTTCGAATACACAAGTATGTCATCGATGAAGACTACCACTGATTTGTCCAACTGATCTTGGAACAAACGGTTCATTAAGTCCATGAACTTTGCTGGTGCATTTGATAAGCCAAACGGCATAACGGTGAACTCATAGTGCCCATACCTAGTTCTGAAAGCTGTTTTCGATGTCACTGTCACGGATGGCAATCTGGTGATATCCGGAGAAGTAGGTCTATCTTGGAGAATACTGATGCTCCCCTAAGCTGATCAAATAGATCGTCGATGCGTGGTAAGGGGTAACGGTTCTTCACCGTAACAGCATTCAGCTCCCGATAATCAATACATAGGCGGAGGCTACCGTCCTTCTTCTTCACGAAGAGGACCGGCGCTCCCCATGGTGACACACTAGGGCGGATAAAGCCCTTGTCGAGTAGGTCTCGCAGCTGCTCCTTGAGCTCTGTCATCTCTGGAGCCATACGGTAAGGTGCTTTCGCAATGGGTCCGGTGCCCGGAATCAAGTCAATCTCAAACTCAACCCCTCGTGCTGGCGGCATGCCCGGCAGTTCCTTAGGAAATACATCAGGAAACTCCGACACTACCGGCACATCTGGGCTAAACTCAGGGTCTCTCTCTATGTCCTGGACATAGCAGAGGTATACATCATTTCCCCGTCGTAACTCACGATACATGGCCATGGCGGTGATGATCTGTGTCGAAGGCTCCCTGGGCCTCTGGCGGTAAGATATAGTAACCCCAGATGGACTCCTAAGAAGCAGTCGATGCTCGGCACATAGGATTCTGCCCTTGTACCGCTCCAACCAGTTCATCCCGACAATCACATCAAAACCCAGTCCGTCGAACTCTATCAAGTCGATCGGAAACTCCTCATCCATGATTCGAACAATAGCATCTCGGTAGTAGCGGGTACATCTGATCTGCTCTTTCGACGGGAGAGTGACCACGAAGTCTGGCATCTCTTCACCGTCTAACCCCAGCCTCTTCGCAAATGATAGCGAAATGAATGTGTGTGAGGCTCCAGAGTCGAACAAGATCGATGCATCCACGCCATTCACTGGAAAGGTACCGGTGAGGATTGTGCCGCTCTTGCCGGCTTCTGCCTTATTGCAGACACTCAGTATACCTCCCGTTCCGAGTGCACAGCCTAATTCATTGGCAAACTAATAAGTATTGGGTAACAACACGTTGATACACTCCAAAACAACATTCCTTTATTCATTAACACAGTCTTTACACCATAAATTGGTTACATTGTAGACATTGCTAGACATAGCTCCTTTGTCAAACCACTGGCTTAATACAATACATGATTACACAAGGCTCAAAACTGCCTGAAAGTCAAATTTAAACGTCCAGGTTTCATGTGTGTGGCATTGATCACTGCCGACGGTGCGGTATTCAGTTTGATCTTTCTGATGCCATGGTATAGCATCCTTGATTGCCCACCCATGATTAATACATCCCCGATTTCAGAAGTAGCTTCTTTGCGAGATCAGCACGCTTCTGCTCGCCATACACAAACACAGCGGTATCACCAATGGACCAAGACACCACGGGTACTCCCTTACTTAGAGACTCGGGTGACTCGTCCTTGTCTTGGTGCATACCAACCGTCCACCTTTCTGGTAGAAGTTTACAATGCATAATCTGCTTTACACTTGGAATTGATCCGCTTCAACTGTTGAGCAATTCCCACGGCGTGGTTAACGACCGCGTGGAACTCCTCTGGTATGCTTGCTACTGTTGCTCCATCTTCAGCTCGTACTTCTTGATATGACTTGGTGTAAGGGTTCCAGTCCTTACCCATGCACATCATCTTCAATTGCATCCTTGCTCCGTTCGGGTATTCGGGTGTGTAGAACCCTCCTGGTTTTGCTCCAAGTTCGTCGCATCGTCTGATGATGTGGATTTGTGCTTCCGGTGTCAGGTATCCATTTAAGAGTATCATACCTGGCTGGATAACCTGACATTGCTCCAATGGAAAGTCGGTGATGTTGATGGCGGTTTCTTCAGGGTTTGGTGCGGGTGGGATTGGATAGCAGATATTGAAGGTTCCTAAGTTTCAAATTGCCTAATTTAGGTGTTTTCCACATTATGTTCTAACTCTTTACTTATATGTTTATACCCTTAGACTTGCTAACACTCATGCATGAAATGCGGTAAGCAATCACTTTTTACATTCAACACTTAGGCGGTACCTGGTCTAGAAGAGAGGGTCCTGGCGCCTCAGACCGGTCCACCACATTCAGGGTGGCCTTGTTGGACCCCGACCCCTTCCCTTTCTGGGACTCTGTGTACCTCTGATCTGGGGGTGGCTGGTTCGCCGTCTTCTGGCCATCGGTGGTCGTGTGGCCTTACCCTTCCACTGCCCCTTTGGCTTGTAGTTCCTGCTGTTGGGGTTGTCCAACACTCAAACTCACGGTGCCCCATCTTCTGGCAGTGACGGCACCTCACATCATTCCCCTTGCAGTCTTTGCCGGGGTGGTCTCCATTGCACCACTTACAGTAAAAGTGGCGCTCCGATCTAGAACCCGTGCCAGCTGCTATCACAATACATCATCAATACTTGTCTCACAACTTACTAACATACACTCTAACTTATCACACAGAGTTAGACAATTACCCTTAGGTGGGTAAGAACGTAGGGGCTTGGCCGCATACGCATAGGTGAGCTGCAGAGGCTCATCAGCAGTGGTGGTCTGGGCCTGGCCCTTGTCACCTTGTTGCTGTCCTTTCTGGGACTGGGAGTACGGCTTCTTCTTCTTCCCTCCCCACTGCCCTTGCGTGCCTTGGCCCTCGTTCTGAGCCTTGCGCTTAAGCGCATTCTCCTCGTCCCTCAGACGGACGGTGATCTCCACAATAGCAGCGGCATGATAGCACTCCTATATTTAGGGTGTCAGTTATGCCCCGCCAAATAAACTCACATCACATTAACACACTGTACACACTTATTCACATTACACTGTAATTCCTTTACCTGCAAGGTGGTATATCCAGTAGGCCCCATGCCGTAGCGTAGGCGATAGTTCAATCCGTTGTAGAAACGGTTCACAAGGATCCGGTCTGAGTAACCCAGATCCGGTAGCAGGTGGATAAGTCCGATGAAGGCTGAGTAGTACTCATCTACCGTCATCTTATCCCCTTGCCTCAGGTTGTCCAACTCCAGGCGCTTGGCCTCTTGCACATGTATAGGGTAGTATTTGGCTCGCAGAAGAGCCGTGTACTCCCTCCACTGAAAAGTCGGGTCAGCAACCCTTCCCTCGCGCACAAGCTTCCACCAGTTTTGTGCCGAGCCTTTTAAGTAATAAGCAGCAAGTCGCACCTTGATCTGCTCAGGTGGTGCTAGGGTTTCGAAGGCGGTCTCCATCTCGGAGATGTATGCCTCGAGCTTACGGGGATCGGTCTCCCCACTGAATGATGGCGGCCTAAGATCAGCCAACGCCTTGACCCAATTGGTCTCACGTGGCGGTGGTGGTGGTGGCTGAACTCCGGGCTGTTGCCCTTGCTGAATAGCAGCAACTAGATCGGGTACCAACTGGGCTACGGCGGCTGCAACTGCCTCAGCCATAGTCTGGGCCGTAGTATCATCGCCCTGGTTACCCAAATCTCCAGTACCGCGCCCGCGGCCTCGACCTCGTGGTCTACCTGCCATCTGTATTTATATGAACATCTCATTAGCATTATGCCTGCACACTTATCGGTCCATCGTTTGTAACGCTTCCCGATAATAAGGTATCTCCACACTTAGTTAGTGGTTAACCTTTCCAAACATGTTCACTTAGGTATTGTAGTTAGGTTTCCTAACTCGGTATATTCCTAAGCTCGGTATTCTAGTCATCAGAGCGATACTTCGCTCTGATACCACTTTTTGTAACACCCTAAACGCTCCTATCACCTAGAGTCGCAGCGGAAATAACCAACCAAATAATAACTTTGGTGTTACAACGCCGTTAACCACCCACGTGGTTAACTAGGCAGAATAAATACAAGTGTATCGGTCTGATGATCAGACTCCCGAGCATAGTAACTAACATCCATATATAAACATAACCGACAATACCGAGTATTTAATTTACAATCATCTCCAAACCATAATCATCCATAACTGTATAACAAGGTATCAACATGTACGCCTCGGGAGCACAGGCGCATCCCGGGCTCAACAACCTACTTATCCAAAAGTATATCTACGCCTAGGACCTAGAGCCACTCAGCCTATTCGACTCATCTGCCAATCAAATAAAATATGGGGCCCCCGAGGGGGTCAGCACCTTGCTGGTATGGATAAGAGCCAGCCCATCGAATAACGGATACGCGCAACCAATTGTCATAATAACATGGCATTCATTTTAGAACAACCAACATATATATACACATATACCATAGCATAGCAAGGGAAATTGCATAGCATCACATCAATACATACCACAAGAACGGTTCACATTAAGATCCTTCCACCACAGTTAGTACATACCATGAGCATAGAGATTGTTGCCAAACTCACCCAAGCTCGTTAATTACCTCATCACCATCCTGTTATTTGAACGGTTGACTTAAACCCAAGGTGTGTCGGATATAGTGATCCCAAGCACACCAAACAACACAGTATGCCCCTATGGCCCGACGTGAGTCAGTAAACTAGCTTTGGATAAGCTAAGGGAAGGTTGAAACCAAATTGGAATACCACCTAAACATACACCTAGGGAGCCGAACTGGATATGATAACGACCCCCATCCATCACACGCGTGGCCGGAACATACCGGACTCCTCACTCCCCCCGATTAGCACTTGTTAGTGAAACACACAACATTTGTCAAGTCACATACAAGCAACATTTAGGTCTTGTTAGACACACCAAGGGAAAGGAGTCATATAACACAACACCATAATATATAACAACTGTAAACTCTTTTCATGCCTTAATCTTATAAGGTCGAAAACACTCAGAAAACAAACAACACCCAAGCCGGTGTAAACCGTTAGGCAACAGACTGCAAGAAAACCATACCTTGGTCCTTGCCTTGTTTCGTTCCCACCTTGAGAGAATCCTATACACATTAGTAAGGTCGGTTAATTAATTATTTAACTTCACACTTACTATATATTCAACATGCTTGTATGACATGTTTTAATGCCTATCTTACCCTAGGTTACCTTCATTAAATACCCTAGGGTTAACTACATAAGTCACATTCTTTTCTTTTTTTTTTTTATATGTTTTGGTCCGACCGACCCACCGTCCGACCCACAACTGGGTCGGACCCTCCCAGTGGTCTTCGGGTCTGAAGAACCTTATCTTGACCGACCCATGTCCGACCCACCATTCTGGGTCGGTCCATGTGCGAACATTTTCCCAACATTTTACAGAGGCTCGACCGACCCATGTCCGACCCACCCTTTTGGGTCGGACCGTCACCGAACATTTTCCTAACATTTTACAGAGGCTCGACCGACCCAAAAACTGGGTCGGCCCCTGGGTCGGTCGCCTTCTAAACTTACCCAAACTTTCCAATTCTTCACCAAACTTCTCCTAAGGCCTCTTAATGCTTCCTAACAACATTTGGTAACCTTACATCCACATACAACATCCATGAAACTCATTTTCTAATCCCTTAAATCATTTACTTATTTTCTTGTAAAAATTCCTTAACACTTATGTTATTTCATACCAGGTTTCCTAGATGGTGTTTCTCACCTATGGTAACTACTATCCCAAAATGCTTTCTCCTTAACTTAATATCATCTCCCAAGCATCATCTCTCACCACTAATTCCTTATCTCCTTCTTGAAACTCTTTTCCTAGTGTACACTTCTCCTTATTTTACCAAAGTTTGCCTAGGTATTTACCTAAGTCCCAAAGTGACTTTGGTACCTACTTAAATCTCAAGATCATGCCTAAGTCCTTATTACACTATAGAATGTTTCCTAGTTCAACGAAATTCCTTAAGAACATCATAAACTTCTTATTCATCTCCTACACTTTCTAACTCACCAAACCTTATGTAAACACTTAGAACTTCTTACTTCCTACCTAAATTTTGACATGGATTCCCCTAGAACATTACTAAGCCTAAACACTTTACCTTCTCCTTTAAACACACAAGACATCTAAAATCATCAAGAACACTCTCATACATAATTTCACCAAATTTACACCACATTACAATATAGTGCACAATATAAATTGCATGGCACTTAGGCCCTTAAAATGCATGGCTCTTAGGCCCTTAAAGTGCTTAAATCATAAACACTGAATTTCCACATATATGCCTTTAACCTGCAAATACACTCAACACACATATGCCCTTTACTAGTCTTGAGAACACTTTACTAAGTCATTCACCATTTGCTCTTTAGGTAGTTTTAATAAGCATTTATAAGCTCATTTCCCTAAGGCATTAAAAAACATTTAAGTTAGTAGATTTACCTCTTTGCAAAATAGTTTCTTTCTGTTTCCTTTAGAAACCAATAGAGTACTTGCTTCTTGACAAGTTCTAAACAATATAAAACTTTATAATGAGTATTCAAGCTATAGCTTCATCTCATTGTAAACCCTAATTTGACATTGTTTCAAAAACATTAATGTAGTTGTTTTACCTTGTTCTTTGAAGAGAGTTTGGATATACACAAGAGAGGACTCCACCTAGTCCATGAAGAGTTGAAATGAAGCTAGAACAAAGTCACACAATGAGCTATATCAATGTGTATTTTCGGACATGACAAAAACAAGGAGGAAACTTGATTTTTGTTTGAGATTCCTTACCTAGAAGTAAAGGAGAGTAATAATATGTAGAAATCCAAGCTCAAGCTCCTTCAATGGTGGAACACCTTGGCACCGAAATGGAGCTCTAGGAGTTTTGAGAAGATAGGAATGAAGAGCTTGATGAGAGGAAGAGATTGGTGGTATTTGTTTTTGATTTGGACAAGTGAGCTAGTTTAACAAGTGGTCAAAGCTTGTGTTTTAATGGTGGTAGTGGTTTATCGTGAGAGAACAAAGAAGAAGGGAGAAGAGATGGGAAACGAGCTGTGAGCAAGGAAGGGAAATGAGAGAATGAAGATAGAATTTGCTTTAAGAGATATTTATACTTATAAAGTAAAAAGGTAGCTTATTTACTTATCTTTACTTACTTAATACATTAATAGAGAGTGGTGAGTCACAAGCCTTAGAAAACCGGCCCCTAAGTATATGGGGGTATAGTCTTTGTTTGTCAATTTAATTACTTAATACACATATGTTACAAATTAGCTTATAAAAAGTACTATTCACCTATACAAGGCACATAGAAGTGAAATTTTTGATTTCCCACTAATATAGCCACCCAAATGTGATACTATATAGTACACATATATATTTAAGAGTAATGATGGACATTTAGCCATTCAAAACTCATTTACAAGACAATTTTTCAAAAACGTGCTTTAAGACTTCTTAAAGCACATTTGAGTTTTAACTTGTTTTCAAGCTTGGTTTTCTTTGGTAATTGGTTTAATATGTTCATTAGTATATAAATGAAGTCTTGGTAAGCTCATTAGGCCTTACTCAAGTTTATCCCAAGCTTAGAGCACATTTAGCTCTTATTGACTTTAAAGCACATTTGTGTTTCCTTTGTTAAATTTGTTTACTAAGGTTTCTAAGACTCTTTTAGTCTTAATATATCATGTTTTAGTGTTTAACCAACATACCAAGGTTTGGGGATTTTCAAAGTAAAATAAAAATTAGACATATCTGTTAGACAAGAAATTCAATGGCGTAGTTGGTCAAGATAAACCTGGAACTGAGTCGGGGTTGCATGTTCGAAACCCCGCATAATCCTTTTAGGGAATTTCGTTTAAATAGCAAAACCGCAACCCGGTCTTGGACTAACCTACTAAGCCCAAGTCTGTGAACTTAAAAGCCATTTAAACAGTCCGAGAGAGTTTGGGCCGCTCTCAGGTTAAAACTTCAAATCATTCCGGATTAAATGAAATGGGCCTAACAAAAGAGTTAATTACCTGAACCTGGCCCAGATACTACGTGAGGATAATTGTAAACTTTAAACTATTATCCATTAAGAGTAATAGGTGTTAGCTCTGTGAGCTACTTAACTGATCGATACTTGGAACACATTAAGTATAGGTGATTAGTGGAAGTTTGCACTTTCTGTTTGGCTACTGCTCTACACTTACCAGGTACGATTTCTCGTACTCAGCTTGTTGTGTTTGGACCTTATGGAATGTTTTGTACGATTTCTGTACTCAGCTTGTTGTGTTTTGGACCTTATGGAATGTTTTGTACGATTTCTCGTACTCAGCTTGATGTTTGGACTTTATGGAATGTTTTGTACGATTTCTCGTACTCCGATATTTTTGCTGATTGTCTTGTGGAATGTTTTGGAAAATGCTAACTGACTTAAAGAGGAATTTTAAAAAGGAAATGGTTGTGTGACTAACTCAGCTTGTGTGACAACGGAGCCTTGGATGTGGAACTCACTTGGGTATTGGTTTCTTCTGTTTGGTGTCCCGTAGACATTGACTGCTTAGGGTTACGCTTCTGCACTCTGTAGGACTGGGTGTTTCGGTATTGCTCTGGGTAGTTGGTGATCTAGTTGGGAATTTGGAAAAGGTCAACTTGGAATTCTTCTTTTGACTCTGGATATCGTTTCATCCATGAGCTGGTTCTGGAGGTTTCGAGTGCAACGCGTCTTCAATGGTAACAGCAGGGGGGGCTATATATCCCTCGCCCATAGGGGCATTGATATTAACACCAGGGGCTGATATCCTGCCATAGGGGCATTTATATTGACAGCAGGGGCTGTATATCCTCGTCCACCAGGACATTTAAATCGGACAGCAGGGGTTGTATATCCCTCGTCCATATGGACATTGATATCTGGCGGTGGGGGCCATCTCTCCAATTGGATTATTCACTCGTGAGTTATTGGTTCTGGATCTATCTTATTGTTCCTAGTCCTTCGTGACTATCTGAGTCTTTATACTCCGAATGGGAATTGGTTCTAACATCAACAATGGATGCTTGCTAACTATGTGGTGTGACTACTTAAGTGGATGACTTGTTTTGGAAGTTCTCTATCTCTATCTTTGTCTTGTTTCTTTTCTCTTTAACTGATTGTTTTGAAGTGCTATATCGGTTTTACTTTTAAGAGTTTGTTTTCATGTTACTGTTTATTTTGAAGAGTTATGTTTATAAGTTGTTTTTGGAGAATTGTACCAGTTCCATTCCAGGGAATGACTCACCCCCTCTCGGGGTGGGCTGATTGGTTTCATCTTGCAGGTACGAATTGATTTACAGGTGGCCACGAAGAGAATGAGCGTTTGGGATGGGACTAGGTTTTGTGGAGAGTTAATGTTTGAATTCTATTATGTTTGTGTTAAGTTTTTCTCGAGTTCAGACCGTAGCTTTGTAGGTTGTAAGTTGTAATTGGTGAGGTTTGGTGCCGGGTGTTGGAACCCGATGGTTGTAATCGCCTGAGAGTTTTATTTCCGCTGTATTTATGGTAATAGGGGCGTTACACATTTAAATTATCTTGGTTTAGATTGATGTTAGGTTAGTATCTCGTTATCACTGCGGTTATGTATTTATACTAGTGTTGTTTCTTATTAAGTTTGTTTCTGCTTCTTTACTCGTATGGGCGAGTAATGGCATGTGACACCCGAGTGAAGATATTACTATGAGACTTCCACTTTGAGACGGTTATTAAATAATGCTACGTGAGTGATTATTACGTGATTACGAGTGGGGTGTTACAGTTCAAGAGGTCCTTGTTCACCAAATATCTAGGCCGCCCCCTTAAGATAGGTAGGGGAAACATGATCTCTTTCCTATCTCTTGGAGTCAGTTCGCAAAAGGATTTCTAGTTGGACTAAGCCAATGACCCAGGCAGCTAGATCCATCATGGTGGCCAGCGTTCTCCAGTCCATTCCCAACTACACCATGTCCCTATTTGCGCTCCCCAAGGGTATCATCTCGAAACTCAATCAACATTCTCTTCCTTCGGGGAGAGTGGAAAACTGATAAAAGGCTCTCCATTGGACCAAATGGGCAAAAATGTGTATACAGTGGATCAAGTGGTCTAGGTTTCAGAGAAGTGGAAAGCTTCAATAAAGCTCTTTGGTTAAACAGCTTTAGAGTTTACTTACGGTTCCGGGGTCTCTAGTAGCCCAAGTTATGAAACACCTTTATTATTCTCGTGATTTCTTAGAGATTGTCTTCCTTCCAGTAAAGGTGGCCCTATCTGGAAGTCTATCTCTTCGTCTTGCACTTGCTCAGAGATGGTTCTCGTTATCTGGCTACTTTTAGGGCTGGGTCTCCCAAGTCCTCGGACTCAATATTTGGTTAGTATGAATAACTGGAGTTGGATTCTTTCTAAAGATAAAAGTTGTCGGTTAAATCGGCCTATAACTTTTGGTGGAGGTAATAGGTGGTGATAGTTCCTCCAGCCAAACTCCGTACATTGGGAGAATTAGGAACAAGATCAGTCCTCTTTTTGCTGCCCGAGAGTGAAGCTAAATCTGGAAGTTTTTGACTAATATTATCCCGTGTTAGGAAAACTTGGCTAGGAGGATCGGAGGTGATTCTAAGTGTTTCTTCTATGGGGATAAGGATAATCTAGCTCACTGTTTTTTTCACTGTTGTGCAGTGAGTGAGATCTGGAAAGAGTTGATTGATGTGAATGGTGTTCCGAAGAGCGTGGAGGGGATGATTGATTGGTTCTTTCGAATGACTAATAGCTGGAGTGTGAAGAACTTATCCCTCATTGCCAATAAACTTTGGATTATCTATGCCTCGAGGAATAAAATCAAGCACAATCGGAGCTATCGTGGTGGAAGAAGTTGAGGTAATAGTTCCTTTACTGAAGCATATATTTTGGTTATGAAGTCCTCTTCTCCACTACTTCTCAAAGATTGTGGGCAGCCGCCGCCCAGTGGTTTCTTCAATATTTGCACAGGGATGCATGCTAGTCGGTTATGGTGACCAGATCATAGCGGGCATAATTCGCAACGACCGAGGCACACCAATGTAGCTTTCAATCGAAGAATTTTAGCACTCTAAAAGTGCAGTATGCTGATATACAAAGCAAAACGAATTGCTATGGGCTTGCTATACGGGGGGTAGCCATAGCATTGCTTTGACTCAGTGGGAAAACATTTCAAGGATATCCTAAACCTGGGAGAATTAGAAGGGAGAATGCGAGTTGGGAAGATATTACTAAGGTTAGCGTATTATTGTCTAAAGTTTTCTAGTACTGTTAGGGAGATCGACTTTGTATGAGAAGTACCCCGTTAGGCTGATTTTCGTAATATGGGTAACCATCACTTGAGAATACACTATCTGGATGGGGGAACAAATACCCCATGCATTACTATGACATGTAAGTTAGAGTGGACCTAGCAGGACAAAAAGAGTGGTGTTAACTATGGTTCTGTTAGATGAGTTTTCGGTTTATATATGGTGATCTCAGTTTACATCAAAAAAAAAGTTAGTAAAGGACACAAGTCATAAAGTAAAAAGCAAATAAGGTACAAAGTAACTTTCTAACTCGCTCACCTCCAATTACCAGCCCTCTCTAATGTTTTTTTTTCTCTGTCTCTCCAGACTCTCGTTCTTCCTTCAGCCTTCAATGGCTATGAGTAGCTCCACCCTGATCTCCTCTTCTCCTCCCATTTTCAGGGCTTAAACAAGGTTGAAATAGCAAACTACATTACACCAATAGATTCCTCTCTCTGGAGATCATCCCCTCTTTCAAAATCCAAATGGTGAAGTGGTCACCATGGTTGGAGCTTTTTGAGTTTGAAGAAGACCATTGTGATCTATGTCAACCTTGTTGGTTTAAGGTAAAAAGAAGTTCAAAATCCTTCTTTTCTAGCCTTTTTTGCATTCTAAAATTTCTAGATTTTGAGCCTCTTGTTCCCCCTTGTTCCAGCCTAATTTAGTCTTCAAAGAGGCGTTGGAATCTTGTTGTGTTTTCTGTCCAAAACTCCACTAGAAGCGCAATGTAATGCTCTTCTTTAAAGCCTTAAACATCTCTACAATCCAAGATTGATTTAAGGGTTAGTTTTTAAGTTGGCATATGTTTTTGGGTTGGATGTAGCCATCAGCAATATACCTATTGGACCGGTTTTAGAACAAGAACAGAAGAGAGAAGAGCAAGAAGGAAGGGAAGAGAAGGAAGAAAGAAAGAAAGCTATAAATTACAAGCAAATGAGCTTACCTTGAGTTGTTTTGTTTGGATGTGAAACCGAAAAACTTAACTGTTTTGGGAGTGTAATGCTACTTCAATGTAGAGAATAAATGGAGTATTTAGGTTTGGTTATGTTATGATTAAAGGCCTTGGAGCATAGTTGAATGAGTGATTAAGGGCTGGAACTAATGCGAAAATTGAACATGTGTGGATTAGTATCCTTGGAGGATATGGTCCAGTGAATGATTTAGGTCTGAAAAATAATGCTTGGGAATGTTTAGATTTATGGGGAAAACTCTGTAAAAATTTCCTTAGAAATAGGTGACATAAGTGGGTAATTGTGAAGAAATAACCTAGGATAACTAGGTGGTGTTTAGTGTGAATTCTAATAGTAATCACTTAGGAAACTAGGTTAGAGAGGATGTGTAGTTGGTAGTGAAATACCCTAATTAATTAAACATTAAACAGATAATAAATAAATTAAGGCCTAACAAGCCTTAAAAACAAATAAAAACCACAACAATATTAATAGAAAGCAGAATTGCCCCTTTGACCTTTTAGGGTGAAAAATGTACCCAAATAAACTCCATAGGATCTAAAATTTTGTCCTAAGCCTTATAACTCAAATGAACACATTAAAACCGTTTCCAAGGGAAACAAGCGCAGGAATTATTGGAACACAAAATGTGCACTAAGCTCCTTAAAGAACATTTTGTGAGATTGTCTCCAAAATGAGTTGGTGATTTTAGGGTCTTGAATACCTTAAATTACTAATGTGACATAATTTACCACATCAAAAATGCCTAATCAATGTTTTTCAAAAAAAATCAGAAATAGTGCATTGGTTGTGAAATAACCAATAGTCCAAAAAAACACCTTAAATCTCTCTCTAGTATATGGTCAATATGTCCACCCTTGACCTTGATCATTATTTCTGCCATTGTTAAGCTCATAACCAAGTATATAGCCGTCCCCAATGGGTAAATAAATGTGACTCACCATCTTACTTTATAAAGTGATGTAATACATTACCTCATTAACATCAAGTTTATCTTCCACCCACTGTCTGATCATTGCCAAAATATAAGGGATTTCTCCTAAGCATGTAACCGGTCCCAATTGCAATAAAGATGACTCATTGTAGTTACTTTAATAAAGTGGTTATATGTACACTTTTGTAATATAAACAAATACTCACTTTTCCAATCTTCCTTATCTACTCCTGCCAGTCCTTAGAGATTTCTTCACCATTAGGAAGCTCTAAAATATAGATGATTCATCTTGAATACCCCAAACCTTGATATATTGTTTAACTATTAAACTATGTATATTAAGGCTAAAAGTGCCTTAGAAACATTAGTGAACAATTAAACCATAGTAAAACATAAAGTACCATTAAGACAGTTTGAGCTAAAACATGCTCTAAGCTTGGAATGAACTTGGTTAGGACCCAAAGAGTGTACCAAGACATTTAATTATATTCAATATGATTTAATAAGGCTAATTAAGTCCTTAAGAAACATGGTAGACAATGTAACCCAAACAACCACAAGAAAACACCATAAAGTCAATTTAGCAATACTTGCCCCAGACTTGGTGTAACCTTGTAAAGGACATAAGGTTCATTCTAGACCTTATAACATGCTAATGAACATGTTAAATCAATTCCTAAAGAAAACCAAGCTTGAAAACAAGTTAAAACACAAATTGTGTTTTAAGGAGTCTTAAAGCACATTTTTACAAATTGTCTTAGAAAGGGTTTTGAGTGGCTAAATGTCCATAATACTCTTAAATCAACATGTGTACTCTTAGTATCACATTAGGAAGTCTAAATCAGCGGGAAATCAAAATTTCACAATTATGTGCCTTAATTTGTGAATAGTGCTCAATAGTGCTAGTTTAAGTTAAAGTCAACATAGTTGTTTAATTGGTCAACGAAGGCTATAAAATATCCTATGATATAAAGGGGGGCCGTTTTCTAAGTTGTGAGTCAACTTAGCTAGCTAATTAAAAAGGAAGGAAGGAAAAGGTAATAAAGTAAGGTAACTATTCACCTTTTACATAATATCTTCAAAACTTAACATCTCACCTCATTATCTTCTTTTCTTCTTGGTTCCAACCATCTTCATCTCTTCCCTCCTCCAAAATCGTTTTGCTACAGCCCACCTTCATTCTTCATCTTCTTTACTTGTAACTCATGGCTCCATGCTCCGAATTTAATTCCGAGACTACCGTTGTCTTAGTTAGAGTAAGCTCTTCACTTCTATCTTTTCAAATCTTTAAGAACTCCATTTTGGTGCCATGAAGAATCTCCATTGAAGGAGCTTGAGCTTATCTTTTCATGCCTTGTCTCATTGCTTCAAGGTAGGAAAATTAAAGAAAAACCATGTTTCCCTCCATATTTGTATATAATTGAAAATTCATCCCTAATGGGATTATCTTGCTCTTCATTTAGCTTGATTCAATGTTCAGAGGACTAGGAGAGTCCTATCTTGCTATTATTTCTCTTTTAAATTCCAAAGGTAAACATCAATTTTAGTGTTTTAAGACACTTATGTAATCTAGGGTTTAATTATGAGTTTGAGTATAAACTCATGCTCATTACCCTTATATGTGTATTGGTTATAAGATTGACAAGTGATAAAATCTCCTTGCCGATTTTCAATCAAGAAAAACAAGAGAAAACAGTGAGAAAGCTGGAAAACAAAGAGGTAAATGATCTCTCTTAATGTAGTTTATGTACTAGGGAATTGAGCTATAATTTCCTAATAAAAACCTAAGAGCCAATGGGAATGAGCTAGAAAACTATCCACAAGGTGGACTAAAAAGACATGGGAGCTTGTTGTGTGATTTGCAGGTTGAAGGCATTAAATGTGGAAATTTAGTGTTTAAGATTAATGCAATTTAAGGGCCTAAGAGCTGTTATTTAAGGGCCTAAGTGCCAAGCAATTTAAGTTTATGCACTATATTCGTGATGTAGTGTAGTTTAAGGATAGTTGTGTGTAAAGAACATTCCTTGCGAAGATGAAGTCTTTTATGGTTAAAGGATGAAAAACCATATGTTTGTGTGTAAGGGTGTGTACTAAGAGATTTGAATGTTCTTGGTTGTATAAAAGTGGAAAACTATGTTCTGGTGTAAGGTGATACAAGAGAAGCTAGGCAAAATTTAGTTGATAACAAAGAATTTTATGTTCTAAAGACTTTGACCTAGAAGTACAGGATTTGTAAGTTTAAGACGGTGAAAGAAAAGGAATTAAGGAGTTCTGGATGCATGCTGACTTGCGTTTCTTGGGGATTTAGAGGTCAAATGGTGTTTTTAAACACACCAAGGTTATGTTGTGTGAAGTGTAAAGTCTTGTTCAAGTTTTTGGTAATCAAAGAAAAAATAAGCCTTGTGAAGGTCTAAGTGTAACTTGTGGGGAAAATAAAGGAGTTGTGTAAAGAGGTGTTTGTGAGAATAATGCTTTTGACTAGGGTAATGTTTGTGAGGCAACACTTTGGTTAGTGATAGTGTAGGCATGATTCACCACTTAGAAATCCTAAGGAAAAATGTTATAAGTGCTAGGAATTTTTGTAAGAATGTGGGACAAGTTTGGTGAATATTGAGGAAGGTTTAGTGCATGTTTTAGGGTTTTAAACATGTAGGAAACATGTGGAAAGATTGTGAATAAGTGGGAAAAGATTGAGGTGAATTTGGAGTTCAAAATGAGGAGAAAAGCACTTTGAAAAATGGGGGTCTGTTCTGGACCGCCCCTAGGGACCGCCCTGTGGGGAGGTCCAGTCGAATTCTGCAGTATAAGTGTGGCTTGTTGTGGACCGCCCCTGGGACCCCCCCAGAGGGCGGTCCAGACCAGAGAGAAAGAAAAAAATTTGTTAGGCTTCTAATGAGGGGGATTGAATGGTAATGGTTTTAGATGAGTTTAGGCCTTGTTTGTGACTTGTAAAGGCCTAAAAAGTGTAAACAAGTTTTAGGGTGATGTGAGAGTTGTGAACTTAAGATCACAAGAGTAAATTAAGTATAACGGGATGATGGGGTTAAACTATGGGCGCATTAGACATTAAGCAATCATGTTACCCCATGTTAATGGAAGTAATTGTGATGTTACCAGTTGTTACGGGATTTGTTCGAGGAACCTAGGAGGGACACAATATAGTGAACCGTGGTGACAAGTATGGTTTTCTTGCAACCTGTGCTAACGGAGTACACCAGCTTGTATGCCAAGTGTTTCCTGAATGTTTGCCACCTTGCAAGAATAAGCATGAAATGAGTTTATAGTAATTCGTAATGTGAGTGTTTAACTCGATACCGTTAAACCTCGAAAGTGTTAAACTTTAGCTAGCCAATATAGGATCACTTAAGAGTGGCATTTCGGATTTAACGACCCAAACCATGGGAACGTTAACCCGGCTATGCATGAGTTAGTTGTGTATTGTTTGTGCGGGGAAGTATGTTTACCTCCCTTGTGTGTTAACCGGTTGTAACACCATATGTTGTGATGTGATAGGTTCCATAATGGAATCCGGTCGTTCCGGTCACGCGTTGTTTGGGAGTGGGTTATCCACAGCTTACCTTTGCTCCTTGTATGTTATTTATGGTGGTTGTTCCTTCTTGGATTACATCATCGGTAAGCTTAACAAGGCTTCCCAACCTTGACTATGTCGGGACTAGAGGGTTATGTACGGTGTGTTCGGTACTATATTGAGACCGAACCATCTCAGTAAAGTTAATATGTACGGGTGTTCGGAACTATGTGGATATCCTACGCATCTTAGGTAAATTTATGTTCATGTAGAACAATAAGTTATTGTATAAAGAGCTAGCATGGGAATAAAAAGGTTCTCTAGGCTCCAATAGCTTACTAACTCACATTTCGGGGTACGTGTCCTCCCGTGACCCTCTCCAAGTTATGGTTGTATGTACGTTTAAAGTGTGATATGCGTTGCTGTGGAGTATGTGTTCATGGGTATCATTCCACTTGTTATAAGAAAAATTTAAGTATGGCCCGATTAGTGGGTAAGTGTCGTCTATTAAGGAATAGCTCCATTAGAGGAGAAACCCTCAGGGTTAAGGAACAAAATGAGTGAGCTAAGAGTTTGTTGTGTGATTGATTTGTTGAACCCCATTGTTGTGGGTATGAATGTGTTATGTGTTTATAGTTTCTCATGCATGATTTAAATAAAATCAACAGCATGCTTAGACGACAATTAGTTGTGCGTGGCCCGGTAGCATGTGGGCTGCACGATTACCATACCAGCATTGTGTTGAGCCCCCTGGGGGGCACCCTTTCTCTCTTTATTTTCAGGTACAAGGTGCTGGAAGCCGTTCGAGAGTAGGACGGGGTAGTTGTTTTCACATGGGTAGTTTAATTGATTGAGTATGTATTGTAGGTGTAGTAAGACCGAAATTGTTGTCGGCATTAGTTTGTGAATACTTGGTACTTGGAATGTAAAAGTATAATGTTTGTTGGTAATGGGAAGAGTTTGTAAAGTGTAGTTGCTTGGGAATCTGGTCCATCAGACCGATACAATGTATATGCATTAGCCTTGTTAGCCACGTGGGTGGTTAACGGCATGTAACACCAATGAGTTAAGTAATGTGATGAGTTAAGTTTTCCACTGCAGTTTGTTGTTAAGTGTGATGTTGTTAGTTGGGGTGTTACACATCTTGGGAGTTGACCAAACTTCTGACCAAACTCTGTTAATAACCGGTCTTCTTTTTCCTTTCTTACGTAATAACACCATCAGACCCTCTCTTTTTTTTTCTTCCAGAACTGAGGCTAGCACCCAACTTCCAAGACCCATTGCTGGAGTTAGGTAAGGGTTTAAACCATTCTTGTGCTCAAAATGCTCACCTCTCCCTCCTTTTTCAATGGTATGGCTAACCTTCATTTTCACCCAGCTATTACTACCGTTTTTGGGGCTAGAAAAAGGAGAGTATACGGTGGCAGAACCAGAAGAGGAAGGGAAGTATTACACTAACGAAACTAAGGTAAAAATCTTCATGGTAACTAGCCTAGTTACTCCTCTCCTTACCGGTTATATTTTTAGTTTTTCCCCAGCTCATCCTTTGGTTTCTTCATGTAAAAATCAGTGGGGAATGACCAAGCCTTGAGAAGAAACATGGTCCAAGCTTAAAGCCCTCCATTCTTGGTCATTTCGGTAAGGTTTTACCCATGGTTCTCCCTTGCTACTACCGGTTATTCATGCTGGAATGAATGGTGGTTTAACACCTTGTTTCTGCCCACTAAAACCAGGCGAGAACAGCCACTGAAAGTAGCTCCATAACAAGGTAAAAGTTTTGCCTTTTCCTAGCTTAAACTCACCGTTAATGACCTTGCTTCACATGGCTAACCCCAGCTTTTTTCCTTGCATGAAATGCTGTCAAAATCCTCTTGGATCTTTGGAAAAATATTATGTGCAAATGTGTAAACAGATCCAAGTTTAAACCATAAGTAAAGTGATTATTTTTACTCTAAAAAATGTGTATATGTTAAGCGTAAATAATGTATCATTCAAAAACTAATTAAGCCTTGTGTATTAATTAGGCCAAGAGCCTAAGGAAGTGTTTGATGAGCTTTGGTGACTTGAGGATCAAAAGCTCGGTGAGAAAACCTTATTTTATGCTATAATATAGTTTTTATAAAATTATGTTACATTAATATATTAGCCATGGGGTTAGAAGGGTTAAAATAACTTAATTATGTATTAATCTGTCTTATAACATTTTTGGTTAATTAATATAGTGTTTACATGACCTATAAGGTCAAGGAAATTAATTAAGGGCTAAAAACACAATTTATAAAAATATGGGGGCAAGAGTAATAAAAGCCGTGACATTGATATGTCATTTGAGACATTTATCTGTATATTTTATTCTATGCTAATTATTGTAATAAGGTCATGTATTTTTAGGCCATTTAATTTATGTTTATTAAGTTTAAAATGAATTAGTATTACCGAATTTATTTTGGAGTTTTATGGTAATCAAAATAATTTTAAGGCTAACCATAGGTTATAGCCGAAATTAGGGTATTAAAACCTTATTTTATGAATTATATAAAATTTACTAAAGTTTTGAGACAAAAATGTAATTTCTGAAAACTATGCGGGTCAACCGTAATTATACAAACTTCTGGTCAAACTGGAACATTAGGTCATTATAGACCATGTTAGGAGGTTTGACCAAATTTAATGTCATAAACAATTAATTTATGCACTTATAGTAACTTTATGAATTAAATGTCAAACTTATAAAACTTTTGGGGTATAAGGAGTAATTACCAAAAAATTGAGGTATAGGTTGGTTAATATAATAGTTGGGGGTTGCTATTCGCAGTACAAAATTACTAATCACTGCAGTACAATTTTTTTTAAATCATATTAATGTTGTAAACATGTACTGACATCGTGTTGTAATTTTGTTTTTTTGAAAAAATCATTTCATCACCGAGAACCGTAAAAAAACACTTTCGTTGTTTTAGAAGATGTTAAAGCCGTTTTTATTGCGTTCGAACGTTATAATTGGGACTTGACATTGGTAAACGACGTTTTACGTTACGTTTGATTAAATTGCAGACATTGTTCCAGTTTCAGAAACATCGTACTGAAAACGTAGTTGATAACGCCAATTTCGGGTAAAAAAACGCTCTTGTTGTTGTAAAAGCCGTCAAACCTTTTTTTATTGCGTTTGGACATTATAATTGTGATTTTATTCTAAGTTATTGATGTTTTACTGTATTTAGTACGAAACGACATTAATATGTTGAAAACAAGTCAAAACGAGTGTTTTTTTGAAAAAACACTCCAAAACGTGCACATTAAATATAAACGGGACGTGCCCGGTTTCTTCATTTCTCACGCACGCACCATCTCTCCTCCAAATTACCTTGCCGGAATCTTCTCTTCCTGATCACCGGAGCCACCACTGGACCACCGCCGACCACAGTCGGACCACCACCGGACCACCGTTGGAAAAAATTTCAAGTGAGTTTTTCAATTTTTTTTTGCAAGTTATAGATCTTGATGTGGTGATTTTAAATATGTTGTTAGAATTTAGAAACACACATTAAATTAGCCTAGATCTACAAAAAAAAATCTAGAAAAAAGCTTGAAACTCCACTAATGGAGTCGCCTCCTCCTTGGACACGCCTGAGGCCTGCTCGCCTCTGATGAAGACACGACCTGTGCTGGCTCACCGCGCCTACAAAGACGAACTCGCCCAGCTCGCCTCCTCTGATGACACGACCTGTGCTGGCTCACCGTGCCGACAAAGGCGAACTAGCCCAGCTCGCCTCCTCTAATGACACGAGCTTCTCTGGCTCACTGCGCCGACAAAGGCGAGTTGATGCTGCTCGCCTTGGCTGAAAAGGCGACGTCGTTCAGCTCGCCTCTGATAAAGTCACGACCGGAGACGACTAACTGTGGCGGCGGACACTAGTTGTCCAAACTCGCCCCGTCTGTTGAGGCGAGAGCTATTTTTTTTTACAATAAATCTTTTTTATATTTATTAAAATAATTATAAATCATGAAATATTAAATTTAATAAGTGCTAATAAAACAACTAAAATATTAAATAAGATAATGACAATTATAAAGTCAAGACTTACAATTATATAGAATAATTATAAAAATCATAAATAACCTAGTCATTTTACTAAGTTATAGTTCTATTTTTTGAACTTTCTTTTTTCTTGTATTATGGCAGGAAATTAGAGCTTGGGAACCCGTGAAATTTTGTACTGCGGTGATTAGTAGTTTTGTACATGTTTAGAACGCTAATATGATTTTTTTAAAAAATTGTATTGCGGTGATTAGTAGTTTTTTACTACGAATAGCTACCTAAGTATTAAGTTTGTGAATTTTTAGAACTATATAAATGGTTATATTAATAAAAGTGTATAATATATGGTTATGTGACATGTAGAAAGTATGTTATATAAAATGGGGTCAACATGTAAATAGAAAAAAAATTGGGGCGGAAAAGGAATTTAGAAAGCGCTAGGGGGCTGTTGGAAATAAAACAATATGAAACTATATGTTATATCAATAATAAATATTAAAACTATATAATATAACCTATATATATATAACCTATGATAATATATGTGGTCATTGTGTAATTAAGGGAAATATTGTTGCTGGAGAAATTAAACCCAACAGACCTAGGGTCTGTTCGGTAATAATGAGAAAATAACATATAAAACCATATGTTATAATTATGATAATGTTTGGGTGATATAATATATGTTATGTAAAAATATTATAAGAATTGTGGTAAAAGTATGCATATGAAAAGTTGAGGGTTCAAACAAAAAAAATAGAACCTTAGGGTTTGTTACTAATTTCGGAAAAGACCATATAATATACATACTATATGTGAAATACCCCAAATTTATATATAGTGATTATGATTATTCTAATCCGTATTTAAGGGCCTAATACGCCTAATTAATGTTCGAAAGGAACAATAAATCCAAAAGAAATAAAGAAACGCTTAAAAAGCAAAAAACGCTAAATAAGCGTTAAACAACCATAGGAGGTATGAGACCTCGGTTAGCGTACTACATGGATTCTAAAGGCTTAATAAGGTCAAAATAATATATGGGAACAACTCCCGAAGAAAACGGATCCAAATAATGTATTAAAACGGCAATAGAGCTTTAGCGCATGTTTTTCGAGAAAACCTAAAAACGTGACTTTAAGTGGTCAAACGAACCCGTAAAAATTATAAATCATTAAATAACAATAATTAACCATTAACGGAAGCTTAATAACCAATAAAATTAAAGAAACGAGAAAATTCTGGAAAACGGGCCCGGTTAGTGAATAGTACCTAAACCGGGTAAAATAACGAGCGTTTTCTGTAAAAGACGAAAAACGCTCCAGCTAGTAGTAATGCGAGGGGCCGATTTTTAATAGACAATAAGCTCCCTCACACACACCTAATAAGCTATAAAGTAATAAAGGAAAGAAAGAAAGAAAAGTAGAAAAGCACCTCACCCTCTCTCTCCTCCCTCACTTTCTCTTTTTTCTCTTTCCTCTCTTTCTTCTTCCTCTGACGTTTTCTTTCTCCTCCCTCTGGTGCATCCGATTTCTTCCCTCTCCCATGGCTACTCCAACTTCAATCTCATGCCCAAGCTTTATTAAAGCTCCAAATCAAAAACAAATTACATATTTGAACTCCCCTCATCATCCTCTACACTTCTCTCTTTTCAAAATCCAAAAATGAGGAAGTTCATCTCCATGGGTTTTCCCGATTCAAAGAGAAACTAGCAGCAATGGGTAGCTTGGAGTCTTCTCTCTCCATTAAGGTAAAACTCTCCATGAAAACTTCATGTTTTCTCCACCTTCCTTTGTAACCGATTTTTGCCCTTTGTAATACCCTGTTTTCTCTCTCTTTTGAGCACCAATTCAACCTTGCAATGGTGGTGTAATCACCTTCTTGAACCAAGGGCTAAAACCCCTCCTAAAACACTCCAAAGGTAAACCCTAGAATTTGTGTTTTAAACACTTCAATGAATTAGTATGAATCTAAGGGTTAGTATTTTAATTACACTTGTTTTTGTGTTAATTGGGTGATGGGAATTGAGTTTGGCAACTCCATTCCCCATATGGCCGGTTTGTACAAGTAAGAGAGAAGGAGGAGAATTGGAAAAGAAATGAAGGAAATATAAGCTCAAGGTAAGAGCTCCTTCTTAATGCTAATTTTTAAATGCATTAGAGTAATGGGAATGGGTAAAAAAATTAAAAAACCCAAAATATTGTACTAGTATTGTAGTTGTGGAAGTTTAAGCATTTGTGAGCAAGTATTTGGATTGTAGGCCTTAGAGCCAAATAATTGTGTATGTGTATTGATATTGTGATTGGAGGAAATAATGATGTATTGGTATTGATTTGAGTGCTGGTAGGACCCATGTATGGGTGTGGCTAGATTAGGAATGATTTTGGCAAGAAAGGTTGTATGTGGCTAAGTAAGAAATGTTGGTGAACTATGGTAAAATTTTGGTAGAAAATGTACATTTATGGATGACTTGGTGAAATACCCCAAACCTTGATATGTGGTTTAAATATTAAACTATGGTATGTGAAGGCTAAAAAGTGCCTTAGAAACATCAGTGAACAATTTAAACCATAGTAAAATGCAATAAAGCACTAAGATACAGTTTGAGCAAAAACATGCTCTAAGCTAGGAGTGAACTTGGTTAGGACCCAAAGAACCTAACAAGACTTAATAATATTCAATTATGATTTAATAAGGCTAATTAAGTCCTTAGGAAACTTTGGTAGACAGTTAAACCAAATAAAACACAAGAAAATACCTTAAAGTCAATAAGAGCAAAAATGTGCTCTAAGCTTGGGATAAATTTGTATAAGACCTAATGGTCATACCTATACCTTAAAAGTATGTTAATGAACATATTTAATCAATTACCAAAGAAAACCAAGCTTGAAAACAAGTTAAAACACAAAATGTGCTCTAAGGAGTCTTAAAGCACGTTTTGAAAAATTGTCTTGTAAATGAGTTTTGAATGGCTAGATGTCCATCATTACTCTTTAATTAACATGTGTACTATATAGTATCACATTTGGAAGTCTATATCAATGGGAAATCAAAAATTTCACAAATATGTGCCTTAGTTTGTGAATAGTGCCCAAATAGTGCTAGTTTTGACTTAAGTCAACTTTAATTAGTTAAATGGTCAACAAAGACCATAAGTATCTTATATATTGAAGGGGGCACGGTTTTTAGTGTGTGAGTCATCACACTTGGCTAGCAAATAAAGAAAAGAAGAAAGAATAAAGTGAAAAGTTTATGCCTTATAACATAAATATCTCCAAACTAAACCTCTCTCCTCACTTTCTCTTCTTTTCTTCTTGGTTCCCACCGTCTCCAACCTCATCCTCCCTTCTCCATCTCGTTTTGCTACAGCCATATACCATTCTCCATCTTTGAATGCTTGTAACTTCTAGCTCCATGCACCAAATCAAATTCCAAGACCATATTTGTCTTAGTTAGGTCAAGCTCTACACTTCTCTCTTTTCAAATCTTCAAGAACTCCATTTTGGTGCCATGAAGATTCTCCATTGAAGGAGCTTGAGCTCACCTTTTCATGCCTTGACATTCTCCTTTGCTTCAAGGTAAGGAAAATCAAAGAAAAACAACATTTCCTCTTGTTTTAGTGTGTGGCCGAAAATTCACCTTACAATGGTGCATTACCTTGCTATCTTTTTAGCTTAATCCAAACTTCAAAGGGCTAGGAGGAGTCCTATCTTGCCACTTGTTCAAGTTCTCTTTCAAATTCCAAAGGTAAACATCAATTTTAGTGTTTTAAGACACTTATGTAAACCTAGGGTTTAATTATGAGTTTGAGTATTAAACTTAATGCTCATTACCCTTATATGTATATTGGTTAGAAGGTTGACAAGTGATAAAAGCTCCTTGCCGATTTTCAATCAAGAAAAACAAGAGAAAACAAGTGAGAAAACTTGGAAAAACAAAGAGGTAAATAACCTCTCTTAATGTGGTTTATTGTACTAGGGAATTGAGCTATATTGCTTAATAAATAACCTAAAGAGCCAATGGGAAAATGAGCTAGGAAACTATCCACAAGGTGGACTAAAAGGACATGGGAGCATTGTTGTGTGTATTCGCAGGTTGAAGGCATTTAAATGTGGAAATTCAGTGTTTATGGTTTATGCTATTTAAGGGCCTAAGTGCCAAGCAATTTAAGTTTATGCACTATATTGTGATGTAGTGTAAATTTGGTGAAGTTTTGTGTGTGAGGAAGTTCTTGATGGATTTAGGTGTTCTTGAATGAAATAAGGTAAAAACCTAAGTGTTTGGATGTGAGGATATACAAGAGAAGCTATGGCAAAATTTGGAAAATGTATAAGGAGTTCTAGGTGTTTTAAATGAGTTTTGGTGAACTAGGAAGTGTTAAAGGTGAACAAATGTTTTACTAGGGAAGAAAACATGTATTAAGGTGATTTAGAGTGATGCAAGGATTTAGGTATTATCTTGGAAGTTCTAGGAATTCAATGTGTGTTTTTGAGAATGTATTCAAGTCTTGGAGAAGTTTGTTTAAGGTTTAGGAATGTTGATGTACAAGGAAGAAGTGATGTTTAGGCAAGATGTGAAAAGGAGATTTAGTTAGTAAGAGAAGAAGTTTGAGAGATGATGTTAAGGTGTAGAGGAAACACCTTGGTATAGTGGTCAATATTGGTGAAGTACCACTTAGAAATCCTAAGGAGGAAACATTCCAAGTGCTAAGAATTTTGTAAGGAATTTATGAATGATAAGATGGTTTTGGTGTGTGATTTAAAGAGTTTAGTACATGGCTAAAGGTGTGTTTGAGGTGTCATATGGTGTTGCAACACATTGGGAGACTTAAGGAAAAGTTTGGAACAATTTGGACAATTCTTAGGAAGTTTCTGCAGCCGACCTACCTAGGGGACCGACCCCAGTCTGGGTCGGTCGGGCTGAAACTGTGAACTTAGATGATCTCTGCAGCCGACCTACCCAGGGGGTGGGTCGGTCGGTGGGTCGGTCGGTCGGACCATAAAAAAAAATTAATTTTAAGAATGTTAAGTGGTATTAGTGGTATGCCATTAAGAGAGTATTGATGGTTAGAAAGATAAATATATATGGACTTGAGAGATTAAGTTAAGTAAGATGATTTAAATGTTAAGGTTATAAAATGATATGTAATGAGGGGATTGTTAAGTAATGATGTTATAAGATTGTTAAGGACATGTTAAGTGAGTTATAATGACAATTTAGTGGAGGAAAAATTGTATTAAAATGTAAAAGTAAAACAAGTTAAAATGTGAAGTTATATAATTAAATTAACGGGGATAAGTTATAAGCATTAGACTTTAAACAATCATGTTACCCCGATGTTAATAAAAGTACATGTAATGTTATCAGTTGTTCGAGAATTGCTCGAGGAACGTAAGTGGACATGATAAAGTGGACTCCGGTGACAGGTATGGTTTTCTTGCAACCTGTGTCCTACCGGATTACACCGGCTTGTATGCCAATGTGTTTTCTGTATGTTTGCCACGTTGTAAGAGAAAACATGTAATGAGTTTACAGTAATTCATTTATGTGGCGTGTTCAACTCCGATACCATTTAACCTCGGAAGTGTTAACCTTAGTTAACTGAGTCTAGGATCACATGAGAGTTCGGTATTCGGATTAAACGACCCGAACCATGGGACGTACTAACCACGGCTATGCGTGTGTTAATTGTGTGATATGTGTATGTGAATGTAGGGATCTCCCTTGTGTGTTAACCCAGTTGTAATACTGTATGGTGTGTAGTTGTGACAAACTCCACAGTGGGGTTCTAGCCAATATCTAAAGTAAGTATGTACTAACAGTAGTGAGGAATCCGGTTTGGCCGGTCGCGCGTTGTTTGGGAGAGGGTATCCTTCTTAGCTTTACCCTTCTCTTTGTTATGGTTGTTTCCCTCACGGGTTATGATCTCCCATAGCTCACTCCAAAGCTTAGCTATTCTGACTTATGATCGGTTTAGGGGGAACATGTGTTTGTGTGGTGTGTTCGGGCCTCCAAACCCGAACCGCCTTAACTTAAGTTACTCGTCCGACTATTAGGACGGTAATGGTGTGTTGTTATTGTATAACGAGCTTATCATGAGACTGGCAACATTCTCTAGGCTCACCAGTGTATAAGCAATGTTTGGGTCGGTTCCTAAGAGAACCATTCCCGTTATGTTATGTATTTTGTTGTGATGCAATATCTATTGCGGTGTTATGTTGTACACGTGGAAACGTGCAAAGTGTGGTTATGTGTTGTTATGTAGTGTATGTTATATTTGTATAATGTGGAGTATGTGGATTATGGGTATGAATCCCAGTTTGAGAAAAGAGGCGTTTAAGGATAACCCGATTTAAGGGTAAGTGTCGTCTATTAAGGAAGTAGCTCCATTAGAGGAGGAATCCTCTAGGGATAATGAATACCATGAGTGACTTATGAAGTAAGGATATATTATTCGTTTGTTGAGCCCGTTGAGGCGGAATGATTAAGTGTTGTGTGTTTACAGTTGCATGCATGATTTAAAAATAATCAACCGCATGCTAAGACGACAATTAGTTGTGCGTGGCCCGGTAGCATGTGGGCTGCGGGATTACCATACCAGCAAAGGTGCTGAGCCCCTTGGGGGCCACCCTTTCTCTTCTTTTCCTATTTCAGGTACAAGGAGCTGGAAGCCGTCCGAGAGTAGGACGGGGTAGTCATTGTACATGGGTAATTGTTTATGTTGTATATATACAGTAGGTGTAGTAAGACCGAAATTGTTATCGGCATTAGTTATAAATACTCGGTATAGTTGGAAGGTGTATGTTGTTGTTGTGTTAATGGAAAGGTATAGTAATGTGTAGTCGCTCGGGAATTTAGCCCATCAGACCGGTACAATGTGTATGTATTATCCTTGTTAGCCACGTGGGTGGCTAACGGCGTGTAACACCAACGAGTTAAGTAATGTGACGAGGTTGTTATTCCGCTGCAGTTTATTGTAAGTGTGTTAATGTTGGATGGGGTGTTACACTTGGTGAATGGGAGAACCAAGGTGTGTATTGGGTTTAGTAGAGATGTTTAGAAACCATGGAGTAGTAGTTATGGTAAAAGAATGAAAGGATATAAAATCTGTAGCAAGGAGTGTTGGAATGTATTGGAGAAACTAGAAGAACTTATGTGCAAGACCTAGAGAAATGAGTGCTGAACTTGAAGAGGTAAGGTAATGCATTGTAGGCCTTGGAAATGATATTAGGGGATGAAACTATGTATGGAGGAAATAGGAACCAAAATCTGTAGAAAAACAAAACTAGGGAGAATTTATAAGTGTTAAAATGGAAATGTAGAACGTGAAGTGTGTGAATGAGTAAGGAAAGAAGTAATGAGCTGGTAATGGATTTGAGCATGTTTAGAAGCTTAACATGTAGGATTAAGTGTAGGAACATCTGGGAATTGATTGGACAAAGAAAGGAAATTGAACAGAGGAAGAAAATGTAATTTCTGTAACAGACCTGTGATGGTCCGGGACTTAGGTCCAGGACCAAGTCCCAGACCATCCCCTGAAAACACACCGAGAGTTGAACCTTATACCTGGTCCGGGACTTGAGATGGGGACAAGGTCCCGGACCATAATAAAAATGAAGCCGAGAATTAAGTAAACAACCGGTCCGGAACTAAAGATATGGACAAGGTCCCGGACCATAATAGAAAATGCACCCGAGAGTACAGACCAGTGTTGGTCCGGGACTAAGGACCCGGACAAGGTCCCGGACCAACCAAAATTTATAAAAATAAGTTTATTAAATGGGGTTTAAGGAAAGGTAATGAATGATAATGCTAGTATAAGATAATTGGTACTTAATTAATGATGTTTAAGGGTCATTAAAGATATAAACAAGTTGGAGAAGTAATTAAGAAAGTTGTAAGTTTAAGAACATTAAGTTAAACCGAAACAACGGGATAATGGGGTAAGTATGGGAGTAGTAGTTATGTATGTATTGTAATACCTAGTATTAATGGACCCATTTAGCATGTAGCCGGAGGTTCGAGAATGAGACTCGAGGAACGAGAGTGAACCAAAGGAACAAGGGAACACCCGGTAAAGTAAATTCCGGTAAAAGGTATGATTTCTTCATGCTCTGTATCCTAACCTGGTTACCCCGATTTGTGTGCTTATTTGATCACCTAAGTAAGATAAATGCATGAATCAGACTATATTGCACTTATTTGTGCTTGCTTTAGGTTGTTCTTGATATATATTGTCTTGAACACTAGTTTGTATAATTCATGAAATGAATAGATGATGATGAAGTGTATATGTACCTTGTAGTGTATTTGTGTAACGTATTATACCTTGTATGTATGTGTATGGGAGAATTGAATTATAGTGTGGCTTAGATGTGAATGACTTCTACTAATTCCTAACTACCTAACTCCTAACGTAAGTATTGAGTAAATTGGAATGAGTAGAAGTCCGATATAGTTTCGGCCACGCGTGAGGATGAAGAGACACAAGAGGTTGGATCCGATTCCAGGTTCTTAAACTTGTCCATGACCCAAACCCCTTAAATGGGTAGCATCTTGGATTAGTGATCCAAGTAAATCCCGGTGGTGGGACAGTGTAGTCCCCGAGCCGGAGGTCCCGACGACTTGACTTGAGTAAGTAGTAAGTAAAGTAAAGTATTGTATGAGTAATGGTCTTGGCTGGTGTAAGTCATTGACCCTGAGTAAAAGAGTAATCTCCACCCGATTAACCTGGGTGGACAAATGGAGCTAACAAATATTGTGTATCGAGTACGTAATGAGTATGTATTGGGTATGTATTGTGTCTGTGTATTTCGGAAGAAGGTAAGTAAGTATTGGTTGACCGGTATTGTCTTCTTGTATGTATCGAACTGTGTGTATGTATTCCTCGTGTAGTATTATGTATGAAAGCATGTATGTATGTATGTATTTGTAAAATGAATTGCATGTATCCGACCAAGTGGTCGGCGTACCCTCGCTAGTACGCGGGGTATGCGGAAGTCATATGCAGCGAAAGCTGAGCCCCTAGGGGTAACATTTTTAGTGTGCAGGTACCGGAGCAGATATGGTCACAGTAAGAGACCGGCGACTACACTTGGACAAATAGGAATGAAATGTAGAAAGTAGTAAATTGTAAAAGGCTTATAGCCTTCGATGTAGAAGTGTACCAAGTGGTACACCCCTTAGTACTTAGAAAGTAAGTAGCTTGTGAGAAATGGGTAGATGGTAGACTCTTAGTGAGTAAGTATGAACTTGAAGGAATTGTTGTATTTGTATTTGTATTTGTATTTGGATCTTAGTAAACTAGGTATGTTGTATGTAATTTATGGGTTATTGTATGGAATGGAGAATTGTAGTACTCAGTTGGTAATGGGAGTAGGTAATGTAGATGTGTAGTACTCGGGATTCCGGTCCATCAGACCGATGCAGTATGTAGTAGTAGTAGCCTTGTTAGTCATGTGGGTGGCTAACGGCATTGTATCACCCACCGTTATGTATGTAAGTACGTTGTGATTGGACGGTAATGACGGTATTAGTGGTAGGGGTGTTACAATATGATTTAAATGTTATAGTATACAATGAATATTGTATGTTATAAAATAAGTGGTGAAGTTGTAATAATTAGAAAGTTTGGGATTTGAAAAGAAATGAAATATAGTTTATAGGCCTTTTCGGCAATAATGAAGTAAGATTATAAAACCATAGGTTATATTTTGTTACAAAGTTTGATGTTATAAAATAAGGTATTTATAATATGATATAAGTTATGTGGTTACATTATAATTAAAGAAAACTATGTGAATAAAGAAGTAACAAGTATAATATATGAATATCATTTTCGGCAATTATAATAGTTACTAAAACTATATGTTATAAAGTTTAATGACACAAAATACTATGGTTAACATATGATATGGAATGATTAAATAAACCTTGAGTGAGAAATAATATGTTCATAATGTAAAGTTTCACATTTCATTAAAAATCAATGTGTATATACATATATGTGTACCGGCGCAAATGACATGCATATATATTGTGGTTTACAAACCATATAATAGTAGATAATAAATGTTAACTTATTAGTATAAATATATACCATAAAGTCATAAGGTTTTAAGTGAATATAACTTGTTACATAATCGAGGAGTTGTATAATATGAGGTATATTAAAGAATAGTAATATACCATGCATTATAAACTAACGTTGCATGGATGCATGCAACCATAGGTTATAAAATATAACCATGCATGAAACTATGGGTTATAACACGTAGATATGCATGTGATGTAACAGTTGAATTAAATATACGAAAACGAATGAATTTATAGAAAGCGTAACGCTTATAAAATACTACGGGTTGGAAAATATAATTCCTACATTTGAAAACGATAACTACGATGTTCGTATAAAAACCAACCTCTTTATTAAACTGAGTATTAATACATACTAGGAGTAAGGGGTTTTTAAGGATAACGATACGTTAACTAATAACAGTTGAAATCCGGGGATGAAATACCGGGATTACTGACGTAATTCAGAAATACCGAATCACTTTGTCATGTGGATTGACACTTAGCGTTCTTCGTATTTTTAGATCGCCTTTCAGACGTGCGTGTTCGATAGGCTTAGTGGTCTACACTGCGCAACCTTGGACACGGTGTACGGTATGTAAAGGGGTTTGATCTGGGTTGACCTGAAGAATTTTACGGGCTCTGTAACACTCCTACTGCTAAAACCGTCATTACCGTCCAATCTCCTCGTGCTACCAGACTCACGCAGCGGATACATATTTACATACAGCGGGTGATACAACGCCGTTAGCCACCCACGTGACTAACAAGGCTACTATTACTACATACAGCATCGGTCTGATGGACCGGAATCCCGAGTACTGCACGTCTACAATACATACTCCATTTAACATTCGAATACTACAATGCTCCATTCAACACTTTACTCCTTCATAACCATACGATACAATATACATAACCGAGTTTACTATGTTCCAAATACAAATACAACGCTTCCTTCAATTTCATACATACTCATCACGAGTCTATCCACTACCCATTCCTCACAACTACTTACTTCCAAAGTACAAGGGTGTACCACTCAGTACACCTCTACATTCTACTCCTACTATCCGAGGGTAGCCACCAGTCTCTTATCTTGACCATATCCACTTCGGGTACCTGCACACTAAAAACGTTCCCCCTAGAGGGTCAGCTTTCGCTGCATATGATAACCGCATACCCTGCGTACTAGTGAGGGTACGCCGACCACTTGGTCGAATACATGCGACTGATTTCATTCAAATATACATGCATACATGCTCTTATACATAATATTACAATACATTACGCAAGGAATACATACATACACGTCAATACACACTCTTCAATACATACATGGTAACCCATACAAGCCATCAAATACATTCTTACCTTTCCGAGATCCGCAACACACAATACATATGCAATACATACACAATACACCATCCTTGTTAGCTCATGTTGGTCCACCCGGGTTAATCGGGTGGAGATTACTCTTTTACTCGTTCCACAGTACTTACGCATACATACTCATACTCATACATACTTACTTACTTACTCTTACTCATGTTAAGTCGTTGGGACCTCCGGCCCGGGGACTACTCCGTCCCACCACCGGGATTTACTTGACTCACCAATCCGGGATGCTACCCATTTAAGGGGTTTGGGCCGCGGACCAGTTTAAGAGTGAGGTATCGGATTCAACCTCTTGTGTCTCCTCATCCTCACGTGTGGCCGAAGCTATATCGGACTTCTACTCATTCCAATTTATTCCTTACTTATGTTAGGAGTTAGGTAGTTAGGAATTAGTAGAAGTCACACATCCAAGCCACATACACATTACATTGTTCATATACACATCCATACAAAATACAATACAATATACATGTACACTACGAGATATCCATACGCTTCATCATCATTCATACATTTCATGAATTATACAAACTATTGTTCAAGACAAATATCAAGAACAATGTAAACAAGCACAAGTACGTGCAATATAGTCCGATTCATGCATTTATCTTATTAGGTGATCAAATAAGCACACAAATCGGGGTAACCAGATTAGGATACAGGGCATGAAGAAATCATACCTTTTTACCGGAATTTACTTTACCGGGTGCTCCCTTGTTCCCTTGGTTCCCTCTTGTCCCTTGAGTCGTATCCACGAACCAATGACTACATGTCAAATGGTTCAATTAATACTAAGCATTACAATGCATACATAACTACTACTCCCGTACTTACCCCGTCGTCCCATTGTTTCGGTTTAACTTAATGTTCATATACTTACAATTCTCTTACTTAATTCTCCAACTCGGTTATACCTTTAATGACCCTTAAACATCATTAATTAAGTATTAAATTTCTTATACTAACATTACCATTCATTACCTTTCCTTAAAAGCCATTTAATAAGCTTAACTTTACAATTTTTGGTTGGTCCGGGACCTTGTCCAGGTCTTAAGTCCCGGACCAACATGTGGTCATACTCCTCGGCCTGTTTTCAATTATGGTCCGGGACCTTATACATAAGGTAAGTCCTGGACCAAGGCTTTGTAAACTCTCGAATGAAATTTAATTTGGTCCGGGTCCTTGCACATAAGTCAAGTCCCGGACCCATACTTATTGAAACTCTCGGCCTATTTTGATGGGGTGGTCCGGGTCCTTGTATGGGACTTAAGTCCCGGACCACCCTCTTTCATCAACCCTCGGTCTGTTTTAATATGCTGGCCCGGGACTTAGTCCTGGACTTAAGTCCCGGACCCTGCTAAACTTTCTACAGATTTTAAGTTTTCAAAATCTGTTACAATCCAAACTTTGCCTAATTAAATTCCCATTGTTCATACACTTAATCCCACATGTTTAAGCACCTAATTAAGCTCCTAACCATGTTCAAATCCATTACCAACTCATTACTCCTTTTCATACTAATTCACACACCAATTCTCCACACTTTCCTTTCAACACTTACACAAATCCTTCCTAGTTTTGGTTTGCTACAGATTTTAGTTCCTACTTCCCCCATGCACATTCTCATCTCCTAATGCATATCCAAGGCCCACAATGCATTGCCTTACCTCCTCAAGTTCAACACTCTTTTTACTAGGTCTTGCACATAAGTTCTCCTAGTTTCTCCAACACATTTCAACAACTCTTGCTACAGATTTTTACCTTCTCATTTCTCATACTACAACTACCATTCCATAATTACCAAACATCTCTATTAACTCCAATACACACCTTGGTTCTCCCATTCACCAAGTCATCCATAAATGCACATATTCCTACCAAAATTTTGTCATAGTTTACCTACAATTCTAACTTCTCCACATACACACTTTTTCATCAAATTCATTCCTAATCTAGCCATACCCATACAAGGGTCCTACCAACACACAAAGCTATATAAATCCATCTCAATACATCAATATCAATACGCATACACAATATACATGGCTCTAAGGCCTACAATTCACTTACTAGTTCCCATATACTAAAACTCCAATAGTACAATACCAATACAATATTTTGGGTTCTCTAAATTGGTTTACCCATCCCCATTACTATAATGCATTAAATTTACCATTCAAGAAAGAGCTCTTACCTTAAGCTCTTATTTCCTCTTTTCTTTTCCACTCTTTCTCCTCTCTTTCTTGCACAATCGGTCACATGGGGAATGGAGTTGCCAAACTCCATTCCCATCACCCATAGCACACATAAACAAGTGTAATTAAAATACTAACCCCTTAAATAATGCTAGTTCATAGATATGCTTAAAACAAGATTTCTAGGGTTTACCTTTGGAGTGTTTTAGGAGGGGTTTTAGCCCTTGGTTCAAGAAGGGGAATCCACCACCATTGCAAGGTTGATATTATGCTCAAAGGAGAGAGAGAAAATGGAGTGTTACAAGGAGGTAAAAATCGGTTATGAGCAAGGATGGAGAAATATGAGTTCTTTCATGGAGATTTTTACCTTAATGGAGAGAGGAGACTCCAAGCTACCCATCGGTGCTATTTTCTCTTTGAATGGGGTATACCCACGAAAATAACTTCCTCATTTTTGGATTTTGAAAAGAGAGAAGTGTAGAGGATGATGAGGGGATTACAAATATGTACTTTGTTTTTGATTTGGATCTTACATGAGGATGGAGCATGAGGTTGAAGAAGAGAAGCCATTGTTGTTGTTGGAGAAGCTCAAGAAATCGCCCACCAGCAGAGAGAGGAGGGAGAAATATCTGGGTGAGGAAGAAAGGAGAAAGATAAAAGAGAGGGTGAGGTGAGAGAGAGTGTGGGGGTTACTTTTTATTTTTCTTGTTTGTCTTTTAGCATATTAGGAAGTGAGGAGGGTGTGTGAGAGTGGGGGGGGGGGGGGGCTGTCGACCAACACACACATAGACTCACTTTTTTTTTGCTTTTTATTTACAAAAGTGGACACACTAGTTTTAATTAATTACACTCTCACCCCACTACTTCCCGGTTGTTACAGTTTTTACTAACCGGAACCCGTTTTCCGGAATTTTCTCATTTCTTTACTTTTATTAATTATTAAGCTTCCGTTAATGCTTATTAATTATTATTTAATGATTCATAATTTTTATGGTTTCGTTTGACCACTTAAAATCACATTTTTGAGTTTTCTCGAAAAACGTGCGCTAAAGCTCTATTAGCGTTTTAATACATTATTTGGTTCCGTTTTCTTCGGGAGTTGTTCCCATATATTATTTTGGTCTTATTAAACCTTAAGAATCCATATATTACGCTAACCGAGGTCTCATACCTCCTATGGTTATTTAACGCTTATTTAGCGTTTTTTGCTTTTTAAGCGTTTCTTTATTTCGTTTGGATTTATTTTTCCTTAACAATATTACTTAGGCGTCATTAGGCCCTTAAATACATATTAGATTAATTTTAAATCCCTATATTTAAGTTCGGGGTATTTTAGGCTCGGATTTGTTTGCTATAACGTGTGTGGTTTGTGTGTGGATATGTGTATGTATGGATTATCTGTGTATTACTGCATTAATTATTTATGCACGAGTGTCCTCCGGGACTAACACTATGTTGACTATAGATCGACTTATATAAATCTACATATACGGATAAAGCGTGAATGTGACTGCAATTGTCTGACATAGTACACTAAGTGTTATAAACTATGTAGTTATAACCTAAGTAAAATACTTAGGAAACGAGACACGACATCATCGGTCTTTAGAGCTTTAACTCAAACATGAACACTACCAAGAATTATTCTAGGCATGTGTAAGACCCATGGGGCAACCAATAAATAAGTAATATTGTCCACACCTAAAAACTGTAACTGGGTAATTGACTGACTAAGTCGAACGTTGGAGATTATATGAGTGGATGGTTATCTTAATCCAGTTAGTCATTGGCTACTGGTCGCGCATGGAGATCTCTTGAGTTAACCCGGATCGGGCTTACTCTGATTTGACCTGACCGAGCCTTGATAAATCGACAGGCATGGTGGTAACATGGGCGCCTTTAAAAAAGCAAAGGATGGACGCTTTTAAAAAGGCTAAGTGAATGAGCACCTCGTGTGCATGGGACTACCGTCCAAGTGAGGTTATTTTGTGTTGTCCTAATTGATGCCCGATAGTGCTAACTGAATTAATGGATTGTGTGAGGGCCCGGGGGCCGACCGATGCAATATGTAATAATGTTAATAAACGTTGTACGTGTTAACGACTTTGTTGTATTGTGTGATGTGTTGTTGAATTATGTGTATTTTGGTAATGGCTGTTGTGTGTTTACTTGCGCTTTACAGCTTTCATTATAAACTATAATCCGGAAATGCATGTAATGAATCTAATTAAAAGACAGTTAATACGACTTAAATGACCACTACGGTCCAGACCCGGCATACTCACCGTTTATCACTGAGCCTTTATGGCATTATGCAGGTTGCTGAGCATGGATGAAGCCGGAGTGCCGGGCCGGGTAGCTAGGCTTTTGGATTTTGGAATTACCGCACGTACTTTTAAATGTTTGAGACTTTCCTTTACTTTTCGATGTTGGTATTGTACGTATTTGGGATATATCTAGTTGCTCACTGTAAACGTTATGCTTTTGAAGACTTAGACGGTTGTATAGGCGGTATCTCGTTGTCATCACGGGTTGTGTTATCATGTTATTGTTCTGTTAAGGTTTTTCGTATTGCTTCATCTCTCGTATGGGCGAGGGATGGCAGGTAACACCCGTGTGAGTTTTAATTACCGTTCTACCTTCCACTATGAGACGTATTTATTATTGTTAACGAGAGTGATTATTACATTGTTATAGAGAGGGGTGTTACAAAAGTGGTATCAGAGCGGAGTACCGCTCTGATGACGAGATACTAGGAATTAAATATGAGCCTAGGATTGGGAAAACACGGGATACGTCTGTGAGTACGAGACGACTCGTTAGACGAATTTAAGTTTAAATAACGCACTACGCGTGTACTTATTAGCCTTTAAAGGCAATCCAGTATCTACTGTGTGTTTACGGTATAGTTACCGATTTGTAATACGACAGTCTGTACCACAGATGGCTGGTAGACCTAGAGGTCGCGGAGCCAGCAGAGGGGCCGGTGGCGACACCGGAATTCCAGGCGTCACTGAAGCAGTTACTACTATACATACCCAGCTTCGAGGAGCTATGCCCCACCCAACGCAGCCCCGTGAGACGAATTGGCTGAAGGCGGTGTCCGAGACACGACCACCTGTTGAGCAAAATAGTGGTTAAACTATCTTGCTAACTATATGCAGTGAACTCAATCATTGTAGTACAACAAGGTCGTATCCACAGGGACTTCGTAACTATCTGGCTAATTATAATGCTAGTAAATGTGCAAGAGAATATATAAAAAGTACATAAACGGTAAATGGGGGGTTTAGCAAGTGGCAATCTTGGTGTTGGAAAAATAAAAATAATTAATGGCTTTAAATAAAAACTGTTGCGTATGAGGTGGATGGAAAAATGTGCTAAGGAAGATGGAATCGCCCAAATATACTTTTAGACTTTAATTATAATCCTAATTTGCTCTATTTGTTTGTTTAGGAATTTACCTTGTGGCCTCCCTAAAGCATAGATATGGTCAACTCTTAATTAATTCAATAAACTCTTTACTAACAAAAAAAGTCTAAATCATTAATTAGCATTAAGCAAAAATTCCTTTTATAACAGCGATGGATTTTATCAGCTAATCAAGGAGATAATATCTAACGTTTGTCTCTCTTTATGATCTATTCTCGAATTTACAAAATCATTGAAATAAGAGAAACCGTAAATGCGTAAAAATGATCAATTCTTAAGCATTTAATAATTTAAAGAGACAAAACAAATATTTGTAAGCAAACTCGGTATTATAAATAAGTCTGAATTATTTGGGGTCAAACACCCATCCTAAGCACAAACATAAATTTACTCAGATATTGACAGAAATAAAAATAGAGTAAAGATAGACAAACATCATAATTAAGACAGACATTAAAACAGAGTAAAGTTTGAAGAAAGAAAGAACTCTATTTCCGGAGAGTTGTTTCGCTTCCGAGCTTGTCTTCGTGATTATGCCGAACTCAAAACGACGACAGACGGGTAGAACGAAGAATAACGAACAAACTGGCAAAAGTAGACCGTGTCCGGGCCTGGCTCAGCCGGACACAAATCCGGACGCACCTGTCCGGGTAGGTTAGCTGGACACAAATCCGGACGCAGCTATTTTAATGGAGTTCACGTCTAGGTTTGTGCAGAGCTTCGTTCTGCGTTTGGTTTTCTGGAAACAAGAGCGCAAGGCAAATTTGGTGATGAAAAAGGATGAAGAATGGAGTATGGACGGAGGGAGAGTGAGTTATGATGAGCGTTGATGAACTTTGGATTTTAGGAGGGATGATGAAGAAGATTGAAGCAGCGTGGGTTTTTATAGAGTAGAGGAAAGGAAGAAGATAAGGGTAGATGGGATAGAATGTAGGCGGTGGTAGTAGATGGATAGAATGTAGGCGCCGTAGATAAGAAAAGAGGAAAATGGAGAAGACGGCACCGAAGAAATCAGTCGCGTGATTTCTAGGATTTGGGATGCGTTTACACGCGTCCGGATCTCCGTCCGGGTTTAGGTCATCCGGTCGTCTCACGTCTGGGGTTGCGTCCGTGGATCGGACACCTCTGTCCGGATTTGCGTCCGGGTCTGCTGACCCGGACGTGTGTATTTTCGTCTTGTCTTGTCCTACAAACTTCGACAAGCTTCAGATTCTTCGTTTGAGCTCCGTTTTTAGATCCGTTTGCGCCTATGCGTTGTCTATTTTGCTCACAGCTTGGTTTTTCTCATGTTTAACCAATAAATATGTAAGATAACCAATAAAACATAAACTAGAGGAAAACTAACCAAAGTGGAGAAATGAGCAAGAAAAGTGCTAATATAACATATGAAATACACCCATAAATCATGCTCATTTGGACACTTATCACACCTCGACACTTACGTTTTTGCTTGTCCTCAAGCAAAACCATGTACCTAAGCAAGTAGGGAATGCTCAATACTAACAAATATTATTATGAAGAGTAGGATAAGGAGGTGAACAGTACATGATCTTAAACTTTTTGAGGAGTGTGAACCATCGCCTACTGGTGGCATAGGTGTGCTCAGGGTAAAAATAAAAATTAGAGTTTCGGGGTATGATCCGGAGTGCTTCATTGCTTATTTGGTTAGGTGACTTTGAGAACTTTTACCATGGCCAACTTCTCTCAAGAATGGGCATTGAGGAGAAAACAAAAGGCAAAATAGATTTATGCTTTGTTTTACTTTTGCATAAGTGATGAGAAGAAAGAGTTTACGCATTGAGCCTTTGTATTTAAGAAAACTCAACTCTCATTTGTTGGTTACCAATGGCGTCACGCAAGTCCCGTGTTTTTTTTATGAAGCACCCCTTAGCAATCCCTGAGAGAGAAGACAGAAGGAACCCCTAAGCAATAAAAATCCAACCATTTCAGATAATTTGGTCACACCGCATAAAAATGTTCCTCAAAAGTAATCAAAATGAAAATTTTTGTACCATTTAGCCCACAATTCATAATAGTATTTGTTTTTAAAGAGAACAACCCACATATAAAGGGTTCACGATTTTAATTTTTGGACAAACGCAAGATAAGTTGAGAGATTATCATTTTAAGCACAAAATTCACAGAAAAAGGGCACTCCCCACACTTAAACTGAACAGTGTCCTCATTGTTCACCAGAAAAACAAGGGAAGGTTTCAAAAGACCTTTTCGGTAAGTAGAAAAATAGAGAAAACACAAAGGTCGCAATTAAACATTTGAGCACAGAAGCTATCCACAGCTGAATTCAGCAAAATTTAAAGAAACTAGTGCTCCCCTGAAATTGTTTTTTCTTGCGTTATAGGAGTTCCCCCACACTTGAGCTTCAGCCTCAAGTAGCATAGCTTGGTTGCAGTGTAGACATGAAGTTGCACCTGCATAAGACACTAGAAGCAACCATACTACAAACGGGGTTAATAGTTTGCAAAAACAAGATTTAAAGCGAACCTGAAAATTAAAAGAAAATAGAAGTAAATGAAAGAAAATTTCATCCAGGTTGCCTCCCAAAAAGCTTCCCATCGTTAAGGTCTTTGGCTAGACCGTACCATCGTGAAGTCAGCCAATATCGAATATGAACGTTGAAGTCGGCTTCAACGGGTGGGTGAGGCAGGCATCATAAATAATTGAAAAACGAACCGGATCAAAAGGAGAAGCTATCCCAACACTTAGAATGTAGAAGTGCAAGCTCCACTGATCTTTAGTCAGGTGGAAGTGTTGAGATTGTTGATCCTTGGTGCGAGGATCGAATTTTGGTGGAGCCTCCTCTTCAAAATTAAGGATGAAGGCATCCTTATCTTTAATTAACGGTGCAGGGAGAGCTCCGGGGCGGACTTTGTCTTCTATCTCTGGTCCGGGATCATAGGGGAAAGTGGCCTCCACACTTAGTGGGTGGACTTTATGCTACCACCTTTCATCATTGTAGCTTATGTGGGGAAGGCCTTGATGCTCTAGACGAAGATCAAAGTTGGATGGCTCCTCCTCCTCAAATTTGAGGATGTAGATATCCTCATCTTCTTGGTGATGCTCATTGGAAGGCCTTGATGGAAATCAACTTCAGAGGGAAGTGGCTCCTTGAAATTGAATATAGCACTCTCTTCTGATGGCTCGGAGGGAGGCGACATCTCCTCTTTCTCAAGGTTGAGGATGTATCCACCCTCATCTTCTGGGTAGAGCACGGAAAAGGAGGGGAAATAGTAGTTGACTTCAGAGGGAGGAGACTCCATGAAGTCAAAGGAGAAATTCTCTTCTGAGGAGTTGTCTTCATAATCAAGCTGATGGTTGTTTGGTGATGGATTCTCTGATTCGAACAGGGAAGGAGTTGGAGAGTAGCTTAAGTCCTCAGCAGGTTGTTCCTCCTCGTGAACCGTTGCATTCAGTTGCTGAACTAATTGCTATATGTGTTCTAGCTGAGCTAGCGTTCTTTGTTGGATTATTTTGGAGGTTCCACTTTTTGAGGTAAAATCTGCCAACATTTCCCTAAAAATGGTGTTGTCTCTTTCTTTTGCAACCATAGGACAATGGGAACTCTCATGATATTCTCCGCATCTCTGACATATGTCCTATTGATTGTAGTTTTCTGCACCATAGGAGTAACCATACCAACCTCCTGCATGATCGTAGTGACCATCCATCAGAATTAAGTACCTAGAAAAAAGAAACAAAAATTTATACACAAAATGGGCAAATAAAGGAAATGAAAATTATGCACAGGAACTAAAAAGCTAATAAACAGATAATTGGACTGAAGTCCCCGACAATGGTGCCAAAAACTTGTTGAGCAAAATAGTGGTTAGACTATCTTGCTAACTATGGGCAGTGAACCCAATCATTGTAGTACAACAAGGTCGTATCCACAGGGACTTCGTAACTATCTGGCTAATTATAAGGTTAGTAAATGTGCAAGAGAATATATAAAAAAGTACATAAACGGTAAATAGGGGGTTTAGCTAGTGGCAATCTTGGTGTTGGAAAAATAAAAATAATTAAAGGCTTTAAATAAAAACTGTTGCGTATGAGGTGGATGGAAAAATGTGCTAAGGAAGATGGAATCGCCCAAATATATTTTAGACTTTAATTATAATCCTAATTTGCTCTATTTGTCTGTTTAGGAATTTACCTTGTGGCCTCCCTAAAGCATAGGTAAGGTCAACTCTTTATTAATTCAATAAACTCTTTACTAACATAAAAGGTATAAATCATTAATTAGCATTAAGCAAACATTCCTTTTATAACAGCGATGGATTTTATCAGCTAATCAAGGAGATAATATCTAACATTTGTCTCTCTTTGTGATCTTTTCTCGAATTTACAAAATCATTGAAATAAGAGAAATTGTAAATGTAAAAATGATCAGTTCTTAAGCATTTAATAATTTAAAGAGACAAAACAAATATTTATAAGCAAACTCGGTATTATAAATAAGTCTGAATTATTTGGGGTCAAACACCCATCCTAAGCACAAACATAAATTTACTCAGACATTGACAAAAATAAAAATAGAGTAAAGATAGACAGACATCATAAATATGACAGACATTAAAATAGAGTAAAGTTTGAGGAAAGAAAGAACTCTATTTGGGGAGAGTTGTATCGCTTCCGGGCTTGTCTCCGTGATTATGCCGACCTCAAAACGATGACAAACGGGTAGAACGAAGAATAACGAACAAACTGGCAAAAGTAGACCGTGCCCGGGTCTAGCTCAGCCGGACACAAATCCGAACGCACCTGTCCGGGTCTAGGTTAGCCGGACACAAATCCAGACGCAGATATTTTAATGGAGTTCGCGTCTGGGTTTGTGCAGAGCTTCGTTCTACGTTTGGTTTTCTGGAAACAAGAGCGTAAGGCTAATTTGGTGATGAAAATGGATGAAGAATGGAGTAAGGATGGAGGGAGAGTGAGTTTTGATGAGCGTTGATGAACTTTGGATTTCAGGAGGGATGATGAAGAAGATTGAAGCAGCGTGGGTTTTATAGAGTAGAGGAAGGGAAGAAGATAAGAGTAGATGGGATTGAATGTAGGCGGTGGTAGTAGATGGATAGAATGTAGGCGTCGTAGATAAGAAAAGAGGAAAATGGAGAAGACGGCGCCGAAGAAATCAGTCGCGTGATTTCTGGGATTTGGGCTGCGTTTACACGCGTCCGGATCTCTATCCGGGTTTAGGTCATCCGAACGTCTCACGTCTGGGATTGCGTCCGTGGATCGGAAACCTCTGTCCGGATTTGCGTCCGAGTCTGCTGACCCGGACGTGTGCATTTTCGTCTTCTTGTCCTGCAAACTTCGACAGGCTCCAGATTCTTCGTTTGAGCTCCGTTTACGCCTATGTGTTCGTTTCTTCGTCTATTTTGCTCCTTGCTTGGGTTTCCTCATGTTTAACCAATAAATCTGTAAGATAACCAATAAAACATAAACTAGAGGAAAACTAACCAAAGTGGAGAAATGAGCCAGAAAAGTGCTAATATAACATATGAAATACACCCATAAATCATGCTCATTTGGACACTTATGACCACCAACCTACTCAGGGGAGTCGGACCCCGTCGCCTTGGAGCACTATATTGTGGAGCACGAGAAGGACTTCAAAGGCTTGCGAGTGCCTGACGACCAGAGAGTCTCGATCGCTGCATTCAACCTGAAGTACGCAGCTAGTACATGGTGGAGGCTGGTGATGGATCATCATTTAGCTACGCCTGACTTCTTATGGGCTATGTTCGTGGATGTCTTACAAGGGAAGTACTACCCCGCTCACCTCAAATAGAAGAAGCATCGGGAGTTCGAGACGCTGACCCAGGGGAGTCTGTCCGTGGACGAGTACTATGCTCGTTTCATCAGTCTTCTTGACTTCATCCCCGGAGTCTACTACTCTGAGACCGTTAAGGTCGAGAATTTCCGGGGGGGTCTTTTATTCTGTATCCAGGCAGCCATGGGCGCCACTCTTTATACTACCATCCAGGTATGAATATGAACACTGTTAAACCTCATTAAAATTCTACTTGTTCAATTATAGTGAATGTGTGAAGACTTATCAGCTTAATTTTCAGGAGTGCTACAATGCGGCCTCGAGGATAGAGCTGATGCTCCAAACTCGGGATGAGACTCTGGGACAGAAGAAGAGGAAGAAGCCCGAGAAGGGGTCTGAGGACGGGGGAGTGGACCAAGGCGAGGGCTCGAAGAAGGGAAAGTAAGGAATTATTTCCGACTGTTAATTTATTCATTGTTTGCTTATTGTATGTGCTGACCCCGAATCTACGTTGATAGAGGCTTCTTTAAAAAGAAGGGAAAGCAGGGGCAGCAAGGGAAGCAGAGCCACCAGGGTTCTAAGGGGAAGGATCCAGTACCGAGACTGGCAGGTCTGCACATCGATGCCCAGCCATTGAGATCGGTACCTCCTAGGGGTGAGAATACCCTCCTCATAAATTCATTTGTTTATCCTACTATTGTACATATCTTATATTAATTTAAATTACGGTTGCAAACAGGCACCGGAAAGCCCTAGCGCCATTTCTACTGTATGCGCTGCGGGAGAGACCATCCAGGCTTGGATTGTAGCGGCAACAAGGTGGAGTGCCGATACTGCAAAAAGATGGGGCACCGCGAGTTTGAGTGCTATACCAACCCTGACAACCGCAACTATGGGGGACCGAAGCCTGCTCAGAAGTCCCCTACTGGAGGATCTGGAGCACCATGGGGCGGCCAAGGAAGCCAGACGTCCACTAACACGCGCTTCTAGAAGGGGAAAGGAGTCGATCAGGGACACGCCACTCTCAATTCAGCGGGAACCTTGGGCGCTGAGGTAGGAGCCCGACTGTTATTGCTTGAAACCATGTTGTGTTAAACGCTTTAAATCATGATCTATGTGTGTGTACCGACTTTAGAAATAACTTACCTTTGGAGAACTTCCACATCTTAGGTAGTTTAGACATTTGCTACCCCCTATATACAAGACCGAGATCACCAAGACCAGTAGCCGAAAGACGGGAGCATCCAGAAGAGAATAGTCAAGTCATCCGACCAGGCATGATTCTGCTTAGAGAATTCCTAACCTTAGACGAGCAAACCGACATCATAGAAGAGTGTAGAGCCTTGGGTAGAGAACTAGGTGGGTTTTACATTCTGGATTTTACGAGCGGTTCTAAGATAAGACTACACATGATGTGCCTAGGCAGGGATTGGGACCCGCAGACTAGGACATACCAGGAAGTGAGGAAATTAGATGGGGCGAGAGTACCTAGGATACCTGAGAGATTCAAGACCTTAGCACAGAAGGTGGTGGAGACCACGCAGCAGCTTGAAGACGAACCAGTACCCGACATTGATGCTGATGTTTGCATTGTAAACTTTTACGAACAAAATGGGCGACTAGGATTACACCAGGACCGGGATGAGACACCTGAGTCCATTGCAAAGGGTATTCCCGTAATGTCGTTCTCCATTGGAGATGAGGTTGAATTCTTGTATGGCGACTAGAAGAGAATGGATTTAGCTAATAAGCTAATCCTTATATCTGGAGATGTTTTGGTATTCGGTGGAGATTCGAGGTTAGTATACCACGGGATCAAGCGGGTTAAGTTGAACACCGCACCACTAGCTCTAGTGAACGCTTCCCACATCAAACCGGGGCGTCTAAACTTGACTTTTAGAGAATATTGATGTATTGTTGTAAGCTACTAGCTTTGTATGCAAGCATAATGTAATATCTTTTGGAATAAATTAAAAAAATGGAGTTTCGAAGTTCTTTCATGCAATTGTTATCCGTCTTGTTCTTATACGACTCGTTAATTTAGGCCATGAATCTGAGAAAGGAGGAAACCTCAACATACTGAATGCGGCACAGGACAAGGAGGTTGGCAATGTCATCACTAGTAAGGCTAGGAACAAGCCAAATTAATAAATATAACCTTTGTAGTCACAGTGATAATTTAAACCGAAAATACTACAAGTACCTTCCCTGTGAATGGCACCGATGCATCAGTCTTATTCGACTCTAGGGTGTCTCACTCTTTCATTTCCTTTTCTTTTGCAAAGAAGTTGAGACTGACCCCGAAGCACCTCTCCGACTTTACCGTCACATTACCATCCAGGGAGAGAGTGCGATGCATGGGACACTACTACGACTTGCAGATTGTGATACGGGACGAGATTTTCCCCGTCGACTTGATCGAGTTCAGAGGGTTGGGTTTCGACGTCATCATCGGTATGGATTGGCTGCAGAGACATAAGGGCCAGTTACATTGTGCCGAGCAACGACTATTACTCAAAAGCCCGGGGGCAAGGCTATTTCCTACCGCAGTGTGCCGAAGGAACCCACCATCAAAATTGTATCTGCTTTGACTTTGATGAAGGAGGTGATGAAGGGCCATATCGCTTTAATATGCTATGTCCATCACACGAGGCAAGAGGAGCAGATGGATTTGGATATACCAGTGGTATCCGAATTCCCTGATCTGTTTCCTGAGGAGTTACCAGACATGCCACCAGTGCAAGAGGTGGAGTTTGCCATTGATCTTATGCCATGAACGGGACCTATTGCCAAGGTACCCTACCGGATGGCGCCAGCAGAGATGAGAGAATTGAAGGTTCAGTTAGAGGATCTACTGGACAAGGGGTTTATCAGACCGAGCGTATCTCCATGGGGAGCGCCGGTATTGTTTGTCAAGAAGAAAGATGGGAGCATGCGACTCTGCATCGACTATAGAGAATTAAATGTTGTATCAGTCAAGAACAAGCTAGTACCCTCTCCCACGCATCGACGACCTGTTTGATCAGCTCAGAGGTGCATCTGTGTTCTCGAAGATCGACTTGAGATCAGGCTACCATCAGATACGTATCGCAGAGCAAGATATAGAGAAGACGGCATTCCGGACACGCTACGGTCATTACAAGTTTACCGTGATGCCATTTGGATTGTCAAAGGCACCTGCAATATTTATGGACCTCAAGAACCGTCTGTTCAGAGAGCAGCTCGACTCATCAGTTGTGGTATTCATCGACAACATCCTATTATACTCTAAGACTAAGAAGGACCACGAGGCACATCTCAGGCGAGTTCTATAGATTATAAGAGAGAACCAGCTATACGCCAAACTCCCGAAGTGTGAATTTTGGTTAGATAGCGTGGCATTCTTAGGGCATATCATTTCAGCCAGTGGCATATCCGTCGACCCTGTGAAGATAGAGGCAGTCAAGAGCTGGCCGAGACCGAAGACAGTGACCGATATCTGTAGTTTCTTGGGATTGGCTAGTTACTACAAACGTTTTGTGAAAGAATTCTCCAAGGTAGCCAAACCAATGACTAATCTGATGAAGAAGGACGCTCAGTTTATGTGGACAGAGGATTGCAAGCGTTCCTTTCAGACACTGAAGGACCTTCTGACGTCGGTTCCCGTACTTACCATCCCTGAAGGGACTGACAGGTTCGAAGTGTACTGTGATGCCTCAGGTGCGGGGCTAGGGTGTGTACTCATGCAGCACGTGAAGGTCATGGCTTACGCCTCCCGACAACTGAAGAAGCATGAGAAGAACTATCCGACACATGATCTGGAGCTGGGAGCAGTTGGTTTTTCTTTGAAGATATGGAGACATTACTTGTATGGTGTTACAGTGACGATATATTCCGATCACAAGATCCTTCAGTATCTATTCATCCAGAAAGATCTGAACATGAGGCAGAGGCGATGGGTCGAGTTGTTGAAGGACTACGACGTCAACCTCAAATACAAGAAGGGGAAGGCGAACATTGTAGCCGATGCCCTAAGCCGAAGAGCTCGCTCCTTACATGCCATGTCAGCAAACAGTGGCCTAGTCGAAGAAGTACGCTGTGCTCAGAAGAGCGACCAGTACATACAGACCATCAGGCAACAGTTAGTTGACGGCATATTCAAGGGGTAGAAATATGATTTCAGACTCACTGATGATGGATTGATCAGATTGAATGGCAGATTGCGCATCCTAGAGTCCAGCTTAGAGTTAAAGGTAAAGATACTTAGTGAAGCTCATTGCTCTTCCTTGTCCATCCACCCGGGATCGTTAAAGATGTGCAAAGACCAGAAGACTCACTTTTGGTGGAGTGGCATGAAAAAGGATGTAGCAGAGTTTGTCACCCGCTGCTTGACTTGTCAGAAAGTCAAGTTCGAGCATCGAAGACCAGGAGGTTTGGTGCAGCCTATGCCCATTCCATACTGGAAGTTCGAGGATCTATCCATGGATTTTGTTATCGGCCTTCCACCGACTAAGGGAGGTGCGAACACCATCTGGGTGATCGTGACAGACTGATGAAAATGGCTAAGTTTATTCTTATCAAGGACACCTGGAAAGTTCCCAAGCTAGCGGACCTTTTCCAGCGAGAGATCATCAGACACCATGGAGTGCCGAAGACGATTGTGTCAGATAGAGACCCTCGATTCCTATCACGGTTTTGCGGGCAAGTTTAGGAGGCATTGGGTACGAAGCTGAAGCTGAGTACCACCTTTCACCCGTAGATGAATGGTCAGAGTGAGAGAACCATTCATACATTGGAGGACATGCTCCGAGCATGCACCCTAGATTTCCAAGAGAGTTGGATAGATCGGTTACACCTGATTGAGTTTGCCTACAACAACAGCTATCACGCGTCGATTCAGATGCCACCATTCTAGGCGTTGTATGGTAGACCATGTAGGACACCTCTCTGCTGGGACGAGGCCAGCGAGAACACATTTCTTGGACCTGAGTACCTGAAGCAGGTAAAGGAGGATGTCTTACAGATCCGTAGAAATATGAAGGCTGCCCAGGATAGACAGAAGTCTTATGCAGACGTCCGACAGAGAGATCTCGAGTTCTCAGTCAACGACCGAGTCTTCCTCATAGTGTCACCTATGAAGGGCATCTTCCGTTTTGGTCAGAAGGGCAAGTTGAGCCCGAAATATGCTGGTCTGTATCGAATTATAGAGCTGCTAAAAGGAAATTGTAGGGGTAAAACTATATACAAAATGAATAAAATAATAAACTAATCCTACAACTCTACTACGGGTAGCAAATAAAACCGGTCGGAATATAGTGTGAGTAGATTATGACCAAGAGTATCGAACCCAAAGGACTTAATAGAAAATTTGTTCTAATCTGGGCAAAAGCCTATTCTAAACAGGGGGGAATGTAAATAACAGTTAAACTTAAACTACTAACTAAATAAACTAACTTTGACTCGAGATGATATTCAATGCAAGGACAAGTATAGTTATAAGCAAAACCACAATGTTTCAAAATTTATTTGGCGAAATGACTTGTCGGATGCCATGCTGGACAATAGATGCACGGCACCTTCAAATTCTTTGAATGTGCCAGACACAAACCACCCGGCATCACATCCGGCACCTTTCACGTTGTGAATGGTATTTCTTGTTTCTGGTTCGACAACAGGAACTCATTACCCACATTTGCTCCGTGCATGTCTCATGCCTCAAAAACGAACAGGATAATGAAGAATAACAGATTAATTCCAATCTTCAGTCATGTTGCCCACTTTTCAGAACAACACCGTCAAAGACCACTAAGGCCCCTCAACCCATTCTACTTTTGTCTTGTGAACCTCAAATAGAATTTAGAAAAAAGAAGAATAAGTAGCGATCTCATTCTTCTTGGATGAAGACCAAAACCTTAGTTGATGAAACTTGCACTTTTATTAATAACTATAAGAGTATTTTACAAGGAGGAACATCCCTAACGTAAGAACTAACAAGGAATTCTACATCACCATCCACACAACTACAAGAAAAGAATATAAAGGGGAGAAGGAAATGATCATAGCCTTAACCCGACAAGATCTTCTTCTACTCTTTGCGTGGATGGATCTGCAGAATTTCCTTGGACACCAACAATGGAATGGGGTGGAAATGGAATGTGAATGGAGTGTATTTGGTATGTTGAAGTGTGTGAATTGATGCAGACTCTCGGCCTATTTATAAGCCTCAATTGTGTCTGTTGCTAGGCGTCGTGCCGAATCAGTAGTAGCCGGTATATGTGAAAAACGTGTCAACTGCTCAACGGTCGAAACCGCCAAATCCGTGCGAAACGATGCATATGTCGGGTAGGAGATGCCCGGCATCACACCCGGCACCAGCCAAATCACCAACGGTCGATAACTACTATCGTTTGGTCAACCGTGGCGACTCTTTACTTCTGCCGGATAGCATGTACCCGGCATCGAGTCCGACAAAGATTCTTTTCTGCTCTATGCTTGTGCCGTGCAAGATACATCCGGCATTGAGTCCGGCATCAATGGTCTTTTGGCTAGAAAATCGTTCCTTGCACAGAAAAACATATAAAAACATAAGACTGAACAAATAATATACTTTAATACATAATATAACATAAATAACATATATATAACCTTATTTAGGTAAATATAATCCTAAATCTAGCACATAAAATATGATAAGTTTGCGGCTTATCAAGACCCTACACTTACCTTTTGCTAGTCCTCGAGCAAAATTAGATTAGAAAGGAGTAATTACTTATGCACAAAACAGATAAACTCTAGAATGACAATTAGATAAACATTCCTAACTATCTAACTCTATTTCATAAGTATCACTTAATCATCACTATTCCATCAGAAACATACTAATGGTTATAGAAAATAAATATTTTCAAAACCGATCAAAAACTTTTGGGCTATTTTACATAAGGGATTTGCACTCCCTCCTTTTCCGGTTTCCATCATTCAGCTCTATTTTTCAAGAGTTTCTTGAATGTGGCCAAGACTCTCATCGATGGTTTTTATGTCCAGCCCTATTTTCACTACAACAATGTGTGTCAAGGGGGGCAATTTATATAAGATCAATGGAGGCAACTAAAAACTTGCCTCATTTCATCTAGTCAATGGAGGCGAGCAATGCTATCGCCTCTGATAGTCAGGTCAATAAAGGCGACTTTACGGTTGCCTCCGTTGACAAGATCAACCGAGGCGAGATGTTATTTTTGCCCGTATGCTTAGGTATGATTAACTGAGGCGACTCATATTAGTTGCCTCCATTGACTCATCACAACAGAAGCAAGCTTTGCCGTTGCCTCTTTTATTCATGATTAAATTTGATTAACTGAGGCGACTTATGTTAGTTGCATCCGTTGATCTTTCACAAGAGAGGCAAGTTAATATTGTCGCCTCGGTTTCATTGATTTTAGAGAGGCAAGATGTAGAGCTCACCTCTGTATTGTTGTCACATAAAGTCACGCCACCAACACTCTTTATGCCCAAACAGCGTCTCCTTCCATTTTATCATCTCATTCGAATCTGTCCATTCTACCTTCTTCCCCAGCCGGTTTCGAATCCCTAGTTCGATCGACTTTCCCTAACCTCTAGTTCAAGTTGTACCTGTTCAATCCAGCCACTGTTTGCAGCTCAATTTCCTCTTTTGTCCTCAAGCACTCGAACAACCGGTTAACTACACCAGAAAACCAGTAATGCCGGTGGGGAAGTACTACTACGAGGAGTTTCGAGATTCGGCTGGGGCGAGAAAACGAAATCTCTAGGGCGGTCAACACCAGCACAATCAGGCTCTTTGATATCAGTCCATCAACATCAATGTTCATTTTCTCTCTCTCGATTAAACCCTAACACTAATCTCTCCATCAAGTTCTTTCTATCTCTCTCGATCTCACTGTTGAGTAAGTTTTCTCTCTGGATTAGGGCTGCAAATCAGTTTTAAGGTTTGAGAAATTGTTGCTTCTGTGTGCATTTATAAGTAATTTAGACTGAAATTCTTTTCTAGTTGCGGTTTCTTAAGGTTTAGACGAACAAATCCAAAAATTAGTGGAATCTACTACAAAATGTAGTAGCACGGCTCTGAATCAACCTTAGCCCTGTCATTTTTATTTAAGCCCTGTTATGGCTATGAATGATGTAGCGAATTTGTGGTTGTTGGTCCGGAGAGTTAAGAAGGTTGACGGTTGGTTGGCAGTTTAGTTTTGGCCGATGTCTGTGTCCCTTTCTTATGTACCTATATCACCTAAATTGATTAGGCTTTCACATTTTCAGACTTGTTGTATATGTTCATGTTGTCCCTTTCTTATGTACTTGTATCACTCAAATTGATTACCAAACTAGTATTTCGACTTCAGCTATCTATATAAAGGGCCATTCATTTATATTTCACTGTATAAGAAAGGACTTGTCACTTTGTCTGGAGAAATAACTTGTTTCAACTTCAGCTATCTATGTCATATAGACGATTACCATTGTTGATTTTCAAAAAACTACTGTTTGAAGTTGATGATGGAAACAAAAGAGGGATTGAAATTGAGGAAATAAAAGCAAGACAACTTGGGCATACTCTCATAATTTTCTCAAGCCTGCTGCTCAAGAAGACTTTGGAGTAAATACAATGCCCTTCTTTGTTTACCACCTTAATTCTCTCAAAATTGTACTTAATCAAGACTGTGGATGATTCATACTAGATATTATTTCACCTAACATTTGAATTGGTATCTTGATAGTTCCACTACAGCTTTCCCCACAGTAGATATGTGCCCCTCATGTATGCCATAAAGCCAGACTACCATTGCGTAGAACAATTTTTATTCTTTTGAATATTTTTTCTTTCAATCAACTACTCTCACAATTCGATGCTTTGTTGGAATGTGTTTCTTCGGTTCTGTTCTTGTTTCAAATTGTATGTTTGCCTGTCAAAATATAGTACTTTCTTTGCGCTAAAGTTTCACCCCTGTTTTATTCTAGTGTAAAAGTTTAGTTATGTTATCTGTTTCATACCATCTTTATGTAGAGGCCGATTTTACAAAAGACCAAAGCTGCAGGTTTTATTTAAGAAAACAAAAGACAATATTTCACAGGCGCAGGTTTGGTGCCATAAGACTCAAGTCAACCGAAAGAGGAAGAATGGTTGAAATCAACCGAATTATCTTGTATAATTCATCCATCTCTATTTTTTCAGGTTCAGATTGTGTTTATTACTTGCTGGTTTTTTTACCACTTCCAAGTTCTGTTGACTCTGCAATTTGGTTTGGTCATTAACTAAATTTTGACAATTATTCACCCAAATTAGCAGTGGAGTTGTTAATTCGACCCATTGCATGAGCGAACTGAAGATATCTGAGATCTGAATAGGTGCATTATTCCATTAATCTTTAGGTTGCTATTTCGAATTACTATTACAAAATGTATGAAGTTCAAGTTCTGATAATGGTTTCTGTTTTCCCATCACCATCATTCTAGGACAACAGTTGGTGACCTTACCAGTAGGCTCGGTGCTGACTGCCAGCAAGTATCACTGGTTATTGGAAATGATCTTAATCTGATATCTCAGAATATTTTACTGGTTATATTTTAATTTCTTTCTTTTTTCTTTGCATAATTTCTGAAAAATTCTAGACATAATTTGCTCCATCTTTCTGTAACAGGGTAGAGGTGTTGATCTACTTGTTTATTTTGTCGTGGTCACTTGGTTTAAGCTCCTTGGTAATATGTTGTATACTCTCAGCAATAATGATATTCTATGGAAAGTAAGACTATATTGTCTCCACTTTCAGAACAGAACTTATCAATATACACTATTGAATATGCAACATATCAACACCATTTCTAATGACTGCCACTAATATTAGAGTTCTATTTTATGATCTCACGTATAATAAGTAACGTCGTCCAAATTATTTCTCTTTAGTGGGTGCAACTCCCGTGTGCAAGAAATGGCTAAGGCTTTGGAGGTTGTTCAGTATCTCTAGGATGAAGAACATAGTGGGAAATGTAATGTTGCAACAATAGGTAATGTTGTAATTTATTGTGTTTTGCATGATGGATTTGTATAATTCCTCATTTCTTATTATTCATAAATATCTTCCCATTTGTCTTCCTTTTCTCAAAGGATGGAAAATTTGTCAATGATTTGGATGCTGGAGAATTTTGGAGCTTCTTCGGTGGATATGTTCCCACTCCCAGAGACTCACCATCCTTATTCCATAGAAAACAGCCCTTGTTGTTAGCTAAATTATTCTGGTTACTATTGCTTCCTTTGTAGTTGTCTATTGTCAGGTTGATGTATTTTGCTTCCATTTTCATATCTAACAATTGAATTGGGTTTTATGAGGGGACTTTATTTCTATCACACACTTTGAAATACCCCAAACCTCAATATGTTAATTAATTATGTAATTATGATTTTCCAAGGCTAATTAAGTCCTTAAGAATTTTGGTAAAAAGAATAAATCCAAAAGAAACAAGAAAAACGCTTAAAAAGTAAAAAACGCTAAATTGAGCGTTAAGTGGCCCTAAGAGGAATATGACCTCGACAAGAGTATTAAATGGATTTTAAAGGCTTAATAAGGCCTAAATAATATATGGGAACAATTCTCGAAGAAAACGGATCCAAATAATATATTAAAACGCTAATAAAGTATTAGCGCATGTTTTTCGAGAGAACCCGAAAATGTGACTTTAAGTGGTCAAACGAACCCGTAAAAATTATAGTTGATTATATAACTATAATTAAACATTAATGGGAGCTTAAGGACCATTAAAATTAATTAAACAAGAAAATTCTGGAAAACGGGCCCGGTTAGTGAATAGTACTAAACCGGGTAAAATAACAAGTGTTTTCTGTAAAAGACGAAAAATGCTCCAGCTCACATGTATAAGTGGGACCGGTTTTCAAATAAAAATCAGCTCACTCACACTCACCTGACTAGTAAAGAAAAGAAAAAAAAAAATGAAAAAGTGAAAATAAAGTACATACTCACCTTTTGACATTCTTTCTCCTCCATTCTCTACTCCCCTCACGTTTTTTTTCCTTCTTCCTCCAGACCTCCCTCTCTATTCCTTGCTGCTCCCATGGCGATTTCAAAACTCCCACCAAGCTTCATCTTCCTCCTTCTTGTTCTACCACCAAACCAACTCAAAACAACAAAATAAATACATATTATTACTCCCCTCATCTTGGAGATCATTTCCCTCTTTTCGAAATCTCAAAACCATGAAGTTTACTTCCATGGGTATTACCCATTTGAAGAGAAAATCCCATTGCAAGGAGCTAGGTTGCCTTCCCTTTCATCCAAGGTAAGAAAAGCTAAAATAAAAACTCATTTTTCTCTCCATCTTTGTCCTAGCCGATTTTTGACCTCCTAATGTTTTGCCTCCTTCTTGTTTTAGAGCATTGATTCAAGTCCCCAATGGTGGATTGAAACCCTCCTTTGATTCATGGTTGAAAACCAATTCGAGGGTTTAAAAAGGTAATCCCTTAATTAGTGCTTTAAGCATCTTTCCTTGTGCTAGCTTAATTAATGTGTCTAAGTGATTTTACCTAGCCCATTCCTTCTTGAATGTTGGCCTAGAGTGTTGGCAATGACAATGCCATGGCCGCAAATTAAGAGAAGAAGAGCAAGAGGAGAATTAAAAGAGGAACTTGTGAAATTAAGGTAAGGAATTAACCTTGAAGTTCTTTTAATTGTTTTATATTTGGGATGGGTTAGACTAAATAATAAACCCAAAACTTGTGCTAGTAATGCGTTTAGTGAATGCGAGAGGAAATTTTTGTGATGATGTTTAGTGTTTGGTGCAATGTTAAGTTATGTTTTTGATTTAAGGGCCTAAGAGCCAAACATTTGAGTTAATTCACTATGTGGTGATTGATGGAGCATTGATGGATTTATGTGTGCTGGTAGAACCCTTGTGGGTTTGGTAAGTTTTAGGTTGGATTATGTGATAATATGAGTTTTTGGGCAATGCTTGAATTATAGCCGGGTTATGGCAAATTTTCAATAGAAAACCGAGTGTTAAGGTGATGTTGAGAGGTTGGTGAACCTATGTGTGCTTGGGAGTAGATGGAAGTGTAAATGAGTGGATTAAACCCACCAAGAACTTGAGAATGAGAGTAGGAAGGATGGATGCAAAATCTGTAGCAAAATGACTTGTGAAGATCTTAGAATTTCAAAAAAATGAGTTAGTGTTTATAACATTGGAGATGGGAGTTGGACTTGGGTTTTAGAATTGTATGTATCTAGGAATGATTTGCAATGGCCTTTAAGTGATGGGGTAAGTTGGTAGGAGGTAAGAACTATCAAAAGGAAGTTAGAAATGTATAAGAGTGTAAAATGTAACAGTGAGGATGGAAAATCTGTAGAAATTGAGCTAGGATTGAGTAAGGAGTAAACCAATGTTTTGAAGAGGTTTAGAGCATGTTTTAGTGTGTTTAAACATGTAGAAAATATGTGGAAAGTTTAGGAAATGATTGGATGTGAATTAGGGGTTGAAAACTGGTAAAAAACTGTCAATTTTAAGACCTACAGACATGGTCCGGGTTTGTAAACAAGTACACAAACCCGGACCACCTCAAAAACGTCCCAGAAAGTCATTTTGGCATGTGGTCCGGATTTGTAGACCAGTACACATACCCGGACCAATGCAATTTTAAGGCAAAATCGTTTTCCTAGGGTTGGTCCGGGTTTGTAACCCCGGACACAAACCCGGACCAGTTCAAAAATGCAACATAATGTGTTTTTAAGTGTTGTTATGATGGGGAAGTGAATTGTAATGGTTTTAGATGATGATTAGGCCTTGTTTGATGAGTTTTAAAGACCATTGGGAGTATAAACAAGTATGAGAGTGAATATGTAAGTTGTGAACTTAAGATCACATAAATAAGTTAAGGATAACGGGTAAACGGGGTTAAGTACGGGAGTAATAGAAGTTTACATACCGTAAGATTTGTTGTTAATAAAACATTGAATAATAATACCAGTTGCTTGGAAACTACCCGGAGAGCGTGAGAAGACGTGTTGGAGTGAATCCTCGGGGACACGGTAAAGTAACCCATGGTGTAAGGTATGGTTTTCTTGCAACCTGTGTCCTACCGGGTTACACCGGCTTGTATGCCAATGTGTTTTTCTGTGTGTTGCCACCTTGCAAGATAAAGCATGAAATGAGTTTACAGTAATTCATTAATGTGGCGTAAATAATTCCGATACCGTTTAACCTTAATTATGTGTTAAACCATAGCTAACCGACTCTAGGATCACATAAGAGATCGGTATTCGGATTAAACGTCCCAACCCACGGGAACGTTCTAACTACGGCTATCCGTGCTTTAGTTGTATATTGTGATTATGTGTGTTGTGTGTTGCCTTTGTTTAATGTATCGTTGTTTAATGAATGTTGTTGTCCATGTTTGTCGAATTGGAGGTTACCTCCCTTATGTGTGATTAACCAAGTTAATAACACCATATGGTGCCATGTTGTGATAAGTCCCATAAAGGAACTACTAACTAAGATGTATATATTATGGGGGGTGAGGTATCCAGTCGTTCCGGTAGCATGCGGGCTGCAGGATTACCGTACCAGCAAAGGTGCTGACCCCCTTTGGGGGCCCCCATACTTTTCAGGTACAAGGCAGCTGGCAGCCGTTTGAGAGTAGGACGGGGTAACAATTTATGTATGGGTGGTTATTTAGTTTAGCATGATATCGACAATGGAATGTATTAGACTCGGTACAGTTTGGTTTGTAATTGTATTTGTATTCAGAATGTAAAGGACTTGTAAATGTAAAGTGTAGTGCTCGGCAATCTTGTCCATCAGACCGGTACACTGTGTAAGTAATAGCCTTGTTAGCCACGTGAGTGGCTAACGGCGTGTAACACCCATGGATTAAGTTAAGTGTTGAGTTGTAATTCCGCTGCTAAATGTGGTTAAGTATGGTGTTCACAGTTGGGGTGTTACACACTTCATTTGCTATCTTGCATGTTTCACGTGAAGCATTTTGAGGAGATTTTACGCAAGGTGGGAACTGGCTTTACTGATGTCTATTCTCTTCCTTTTGATGGATCGAGAATATGCCCTATATATGTCTGGTATGCTGCGTCTACCCTCATTTTTCACGTGTACTATTCCTATGAATGATTATCGATTTATCAGTATTTGTTATTCATCTGTTCCTTCGAACCATTCTTCGACCTAATATCAGAATGCAATGTTATTGGTTGAAACATTGATTTTTCATTTTTAATTGCTTTGACAAACCATTAGGATATAGCCACTCCTGGCACTCATCATGGTAGGTTAAGGATCATCATTCCTGTCGAGCCTGACTTTGTGACAACAAGCAGAGCACAAAGATTGAGCTGCTATTGTGTTTTTTCCTTTACTTCTTTAAAACTACGGATTCATCCGTGTTCTGTGTAATCATAGAGAAATGGCAGCAATTGTGTTTTTTCTAAGTTTGTAGTACATTATTGTGTCTTTTCTTGAAGTTATATAAGTTTTATGGTGCTAAAATGAGGGGATATTGTTGTACACATAAGTACTGCATCAGTGAATACATTCAATATATTCAAAAATTGAAGTTCCCTTGATTTCACTACCGGCTTACTATTTACAAATTGTTATTGGTTTAAATATAATATTATCATTGATATTTAACATTTTGTAGCAATTTAATCTTTTAATTTTTTTTCAAAATAAAAGAACAACCGGGGTGACTTTTCAGTTGCCTCTAATGATGGTAAACAACTAAGGCAAGTTAAACCGATTGCCTTACATCCAAAGATCAAGGGAGGCAAGTTTTTAACCTTGCCTCAGTTGTTGAAGGTCAACAGGGGCGAGTAAAATAGGTTGCCTTCGTTGCTTATTCTCTACACAGACCAATAGAGGCGAGTAACACTAGTTGCCTCCGTTGCTTGTTCTCTACAAAGACCAAGGGAGGTGACTATTTACTCTTGCATCGTTAGTGTAATATCAACGGCGGCAAGTAACACTTTTGCCTCCCTTGTTGATTCCGGTAGGGATTCCTCACACAGCTCAACGGAGGCGAGATAAGCAAGTTGCCTCGGTAGTTTGAGAGCAATGGAGGCGAGTTGGTGCTTGCCTCAATTGTTAAAGATCAATGGAGGCAAGTAAAGTTGCCTCTGTAGGTAAAATCAACAGAGGCAACTCTTTTAATCGCCTCCATTGAAATACCCCGAACTTAAATATAGCGATTAAAATAATCCTAATACATATTTAAGGGCCTAATGACGCTTAAGTAATATTGGTAAGGAAAAATAAATCCAAAAGAAATGAAGAAATGCTTAAAAAGCGAAAAACACTTAATAAGCGTTAAATAACGTTCGTAGGAGGAATGAGACCTCGGATAGCGTATTATATGGATTCCTAAGGCTTAATAAGGCCTAAATAATATATGGGAACAACTCCCGAAGAAAACGGATCCAAATAATGTATTAAAACGCTAATAGAGCTTTAGCGCATGTTTTTCGAGAAAGCCCGAAAACGTGACTTTAAGTGGTTAAACGAATCCGTAAAAATTATAAATCATTAAATAACAATAATTAAGCATTAATGGAAGCTTAATAACCAATAAAACTAAAGAAACGAGAAAATTCCGGAAAACGGGCCCGGTTAGTGAATAGTACCAAAACCGGGTAAATTAACGAGCGCTTTCCGTAAAAGACGAAAAAATGCTCCAGCTAGTATACATGTGGGGGCCGGTTTTTAAGAGCTAAATAAGCTCTCTCTCTCTCTCTCTCACACACACACACACACATACTAGCAAATTAAATAAGGGGGCAAAAAGCAAAAAGGTGGATAAAGTAAAAAGGTACCCACCTTTTCTCTCACCTCACTTTCTCATTTCTCTTTTCTCTTTCTTCTTCCTCCCTTCCCAGCCGATTTTCTCCTCTCTCTCTCTCTAACCAATGTGATGTGTTAATTTATATTTGTATCCTATTCATTGGACGTGTGATTTATAAGCATGATATGTGTGTATAGTTTCATGCATGTTTTTAAATATAATTGACCGTATGCTCAGGCGACAAATAGTTGTGCGTAGCCCGGTAGCGTGCGGGCTGCAGGATTACCGTACCAGCAAAGGTGCTGACCCCCTTTGGGGGCCCCCATACTTTTCAGGTACAAGGCAGCTGGCAGCCGTTCGAGAGTAGGACGGGGTAACAGTTTATGTATGGGTGGTTATTTAGTTTAGCATGATATCGACAATGGAATGTATTAGACTCGGTACAGTTTGGTTTGTAATTGTATTTGTATTAAGAATGTAAAGGACTTGTAAATGTAAAGTGTAGTGCTCGGCAATCTTGTCCATCAGACCGGTACATTGTGTAAGTAATAGCCTTGTTAGCCACGTGGGTGGCTAACGGCGTGTAACACCCATGGATTAAGTTAAGTGTTGAGTTGTAATTCTACTGCTAAATGTGGTTAAGTATGGTGTTCACAGTTGGGGTGTTACACACTTCATTTGTTATCTTGCATGTTTCTGGTGAAGCATTTTGAGGAGATTTTACGCAAGGTGGGAAATGGCTTTACTGATGTCTATTCTCTTCCTTTTGATTGGATCGAGAAGATGTGACCTATATATGACTTTGGTATGCTGCGTCTACCCTCATTTTTTAACATGATACTATTCCTATGAATGATTATCGATTATATCAGCTATTTAGTTATTCATCTTGTTCCTTCGAACCATTCTTCGACCTAATATCATAATGCAATGTTATTGTTGAAACATTGAATTTTTCACTTTTAATTGCTTTTGACAAACCATTAGGATATAGCTACTCTAGGCACTCATCATGGTAGGTTAAGCATCATCATTCCTGTCGAGCCTGACTTTGTGACAGCAAGCAGAGCACAAAGATTGAGCTGCTATTGTGTTTTTTTCCTTACTTTACTTCTTTAAAACTACGGATTCATCCGTGTTCTGTGTAATCATAGAGAAATGGCAGCAATTGTGTTTTTTCTAAGTTTGTAGTACATTATTGTGTCTTTTCTTGAAGTTATATAAGTTTTATGGTGCTGAAATGAGGGGATATTGTTGTACACATAAGTACTGCATCAGTGAATACATTCAATATATTCAAAAATTGAAGTTCCCTTGATTTCACTACCAGCTTACCATTTACAAATTGTTATTGGTTTAAATATAATATTATCATTGATATTTAACATTTTGTAGCAATTTAATCTTTTAATTTTTTTTCAAAATAAAAGAACAACCGGGGTGACTTTTCAGTTGCCTCTAATGATGGTAAACAACTAAGGCAAGTTAAACCGATTGTCTTACACCCATAGATCAAGGGAGGCAAGTTTTTAACCTTGCCTCAGTTGTTGAAGGTCAACAGGGGCGAGTAAATTAGGTTGCCTTCGTTGCTTATTCTCTACACAGACCAATAGAGGCGAGTAACACTAGTTGCCTCCGTTGCTTGTACTCTACAAAGACCAAGGGAGGTGACTATTTACTCTTGCATCGTTTGTGTAATATCAACGGCGGCAAGTAACACTGTTTGCCTCCCTTGTTGATTGCAGTAGGGATTCCTCACACAGCTCAATGGAGGCGAGATAAGCAAGTTGCCTCGGTAGTTTGAGAGCAATGGAGGCGAGTTGGTGCTTGCCTCAATTGTTAAAGATCAATGGAGGCAAGTAAAGTTGCTTCTATAGGTAAAATCAACAGAGGCAACTCTTTTAATCGCCTCCATTGAAATACCCCGAACTGAAATATAGCGATTAAAATAATCCTAATACATATTTAAGGGCCTAATGACGCCTAAGTAATATTGGTAAGGAAAAATAAATCCAAAAGAAATGAAGAAATGCTTAAAAAGCGAAAAACGCTTAATAAGCGTTAAATAACCGTAGGAGGTATGAGACCTCGGTTAGCGCATTATATGGATTCCTAAGGCTTAATAAGGCCTAAATAATATATGGGAACAACTCCCAAAGAAAACGGATCCAAATAATGTATTAAAACGCTAATAGAGCTTTAGCGCACGTTTTTCGAGAAAGCCCGAAAACGTGACTTTAAGTGGTCAAACGAACCCGTAAAAATTATAAATCATTAAATAACAATAATTAAGCATTAATGGAAGCTTAATAACCAATAAAACTAAAGAAACGAGAAAATTCCAGAAAACGGGCCCGGTTAGTGAATAGTACCAAAACCGGGTCAATTAACGAGTGCTTTCCGTAAAAGACGAAAAAATGCTCCAGCTAGTATACATGTGGGGGCCGGTTTTTAAGAGCTAAATAAGCTCTCTCACACACACCCAAACTAGCTAATTAAATAAGGGGGCAAAAAGCAAAAAGGTGAATAAAGTAAAAAGGTACCCACCTTTTCTCTCACCTCACTTTCTCATTTCTCTTTTCTCTTTCTTCTTCCTCCCTTCCCAGCCGATTTTCTCCTCTCTCTCTCTCTAACCAATGTGATGTGTTAATTTATTTGTATCCTATTCATGGACGTGTGATTTATAAGCATGTATGTGTGTATAGTTTCATGCTGTTTTAAAATATTGACCGTATGCTCAGGTGACAAATAGTTGTGCGTGGCCCGGTAGCGTGCGGGCTGCAGGATTACCGTACCAGCAAAGGTGCTGACCCCCTTTGGGGGCCCCCATACTTTTCAGTTACAAGGTAGTTGGCAGCCGTTCGAGAGTAGGACGGGGTAATAGTTTATGTATGGGTAGTTATTTAGTTTAGCGTGATATCAACAATGGAATGTATTAGACTCGGTACAGTTTGGTTTGTAATTGTATTTGTATTCAGAATGTAAAGGACTTGTAAATGTAAAGTGTAGTGCTCGGCAATCTTGTCCATCAGACCGGTACACTGTGTAAGTAATAGCTTTGTTAGCCACGTGGGTGGCTAATGGCGTGTAACACCCATGGATTAAGTTAAGTGTTGAGTTGTAATTCCGCTGCTAAATGTGGTTAAGTATGGTGCAGAGCGAAGTATCGCTCTGATGACTAGAAATACCAAGCTTAGGAAGTACCGAGTTAGGAGTTTAAGACTTTGGATTAAGGGTTGAGTGATAGTGTGAGAAGTACGCTAGTTAGGAATTACCAGTGTGCACTGGATACCTACAACATCCTTCCCGCCCTCCACAACCCCCGTTTTATAGCTCGGGAAAGAACACAAGAGAGAGGGAAAGCCCTCTCATACTCGGGAACAACCCGAACTGGCAGTTATGAATTATTCCTGTAAGAACCAAAACCTATCATGCGATAGATTACAAGAACTGAGAATCCCAGGGACCGATCCTGTTTGAACACCTTTACCCGCACTTATTAGCGGAAGATTAAGAATCCTATCTACAAGAGACTGAAATTTTCGGCGACCTGGGTCGACATGCCTAGCAGTCGAGGAAGCCCAGCCAACCAGGAAGAAAGCACTAACTGTGCACAAAAGCGGACAATGGAGAAGCAACAACCCGAGACACATGTCTACGGGAACACAAATGTTAAATAATACCGACAATGGTATAGTAACCGACTAAGGAACTAGTCAAGGCTGGAAGATTCCAAACCTACAACGCCAAAGAGGCTGTAATACCCGACTATCACAGTTTAGATAACCGTGGGAGTATTAGTGAAACATACTTCCATAGGACTATGAAGTAGTACCTGAACAAGAAAACCAAGTCTCGGTAACCACGGAAAATGTGTGGGGAGAAACATTAAGGAGGAACACGAAGTTAAGGGATTGGAGAGTCATTAACGACTACCATGTCAAGACCAATGAGAATCGCTCAGAAGATTTATTATCAGGACTGTAAGATCAAAGAAGTAGCCAACAAGGCTACCGGACACGGTAATGATAAAAGTAATACCGCAACCAGTATGTGTTGAGCCGATAGCCATCCAGCATGGCGCACTTGCTATTGTAAGTGCTGCTATAACGGGGCTATTCGGGAAACTTTTAATGACTATAAAGTACCTAGTGAGGTACCCTATTGTTGAGGGAAGTGATTATAGAATCAAGAATCCAAGAATTTGAAGAGTGAAACCTGGAAGGGCTTAGTGGCCTAACCATCGTACGTGAAGATATACCAGTCAGCGGGAAGCTAGACTTGGTCAAAGCGTGAAGACATTTTAAATATCGGGGAGAATTTTCCTATGAACCCAGTTTTCTTCTAAACCCAGATTTATTTTAAACCGTTTTCACACCCAATTTTTCTTTCGACTCATATTCATCTCAAACCTTCTTTTAAGCCAAAATTTTCTCAAACTTCATATTTTCTTTAAAAACCAAAACCATATGACCTACACCGGCCTCAGCGCCACACAGTAGGTAAGTTGTACCCACTTGCTCTCGAGCAACTTTAGAACAATCCTACAACCCAAGGGTATTAACCCGAGGGAAGGGATCCAGTTCATACTAAATACAGACAGTGGACGGATTTCCCTTAATATGTAGTTCGGAAAGCACGGAATGCATATTATCATAGGACAATATGAGGGAGTTGACAACAGAATACTTCACCTAGGCATGTGACGGACACTACAAGTGTACTAGCTGAAATGTGGGACGACCGCACTCCGATAAGAGCTTGTGGACCTGACAGACCTTCTTATGTGTTAGTCGGGTAAGTGGCAATGTATCAGTAGGGTACCCAACATATGTATACGAGTGGAGTCAGGAACACGGGAAGTAGTCGACTCCATACTACGGTCAGCAGTAAAGGTCAATGAAGAGCAATGGATTACCATTGAATGATTGAAGTGAAAGAACCCAGTTAAGTTAACGAGACTAAAGGAGTTAGTGAACTCGTATCAAGGAAATGTTTAAGAGTCAGGAAACACGAAGTGCACTGATTGTTATGTAAAGACATCGCATATGTCTTAAGAATCCTGAGGGATAAACATGATAACTGGAACGACGAACCAGTCTATACATAGTAAGGCAGACGCCAAATATGGACATATTAATGTGCAACAAACGGGATGAAACTCCCGGAATGATCACCTGGACTACCAGGGGATATCGATCTTCACAGAAGAGGATAGTAAACCCAGTAAAGTACGCAAAGAAATGTAGTTAACTAAACGTACCCACTAGTACAAGCCAGATGTAATGGCATAACCTAGTAACACCCAGGAGCGGTCCTGAAGGGTGTTTGGGTCGATAGTTGTTGAACGAAATGTCATGATCGAAACACAAGAGTTGAAGCTAATACCCAGTTTAAATAAGGCTTATAGGCCACAAACAACCTATAATGAGCAAAGCTCGAGGCAATAAGGCTTATAGGCCGCAAAAAAATGTGTCATGTAGATTTAAATTGATTATGGAAGTTTATGGTATACAAGTAAATAGAGCGGAGAACGAACCACTGTTCTAAGAGTGGGGATACCTCTCGATATTGCGAGACCGCAGGAGCGGTAGTTATGTGAACCATGTTCAAGAAATATGTTGACGATTGACCACGTGGTTATTGCGGGAGAGCAGTTAGTTAGGTAGCATGTGTGTATAAGGTAAAATACCGAGCTGAATAAGGCCGGCTTGTAACTCGAGTGAACAACGCTCAAGGAGCATAAAGACTAAAAAAAATAGTGTATTCAGTGGTCTCTCAAATGAATGATGAGCCGTAACACGAATGATGGAGTACAAGTGCAGAAGCTAACATGACAGTGGATATCATGTAAGTTATTGTTGTGCAAGAAGTAAGAACACGGCGCGCAATAAGCGACCGTTGTATAAGTATTGTTAAACGATAATTAGGCAACTGAGCACAATTAAGAGTTAAACCCAATGGAGATACAATGGTAAGTGATAACAAATAAACTAGGCAGTAAGCCAGTATTATGAGATAAGGATCTCAGGGAAATATAGTGTTCATTCCTATTGCAATCCCATAAGAGATTTACTGCCAAGAGTTTTACGCCTCTGCACTCTGTATGACTGAGTGTTTTGGTATTACAATTGCGCAGTAATGATCGAGTGGGATAGCTAGGAATTTGGGAAAATATTAATTGTGGTAGAAGTAGAAAGAGACTTATAAGGCTATAAGGACCGAGGCATAGGAAATGCAAGGTCGTACAATAAAAGAACACTTGTACAGAACCAAGTATGGATGCATGATTAGCAATAAGTGATTGCAGTAACATGAAACACCAAATATCAGTATGGAATATACCTCTAGTGTGGGAAATAATCGAAAGAGCACTACATATTAGGTAGTAGCTCAACCTCAACCGACAGTAAGTCGGAAGAAATCAAGTTAATCATCATAAAAATACATAGCGGTATACACAGTAAATTATCATGCAAGCGAATAGAAAGTTTGTAACTCACCGAATTCGCTCACGGTAAGAGATACCACGTGTCGGTTGAGAAACCATTATTACCAAGATAAAGGTGATAAATGGGAGATGTACAATACATTAAGGATAACGAATGGGGCAAACTAAGCTCTAAAGTTATCCGAGTTGCGCAGCAGAGGCCCATGAACCCATGTTTCAGATACCGAATGTGCATTGTGAATACGAATGAATGGCTAATTATTAACACCTAGAAGCCTCACAGGCTAGAACCGAAACCGGTTAGGAGTTAAATAAACTCCAATGAGAATTCTTGGTTTAGGGACTAAACCGCCAATATGGTTAAGATCCTCTAACCATAACACATTGTATAACAGACCGCGTTGAAGTTAAAATACTTCACGACGGCAGAACATTTCAAACCAATGTTCAGTGATTGATTACGTGGGCGTAATCCCTTTTTAAGGGGGGTAGAGCGCAAAACCGCTTAGTGTGTTTTACCGTACAAGTGTACGTGAATCAGGTTGTGCATAGCACAAAATAATTTGTTTGGATGATTGGTGCGTGTGTTACATAAACATACACATTCATTCATGGGTTAATGGTGGTAATTTCGCACAGAAGGTGCAAAATACCATTGTGATAAGTTTGTTTATTTTGTTAACTGTTGTGTGTTAGTACAAGTGTACAAGTGTAAGGGAGTAGAGAAACTCTCGGGGAGCTAAAACCCCAACAGTATGTGTTCGTATAATATTAAATATAAAACCGTGTATTGTATTTTGATAAAAGTATATATATATATATACAGTATTGTGATTTATGAAGAGGCATGACACCGACATAGAACCTAGCGAGATTAAATTCCCTAGGTAACTTGAGTAAAAGTGAATGGAGATAATTGATGGACGGAGTCCTATCCTTTGGAGATGTAATGATTATGAATAGAAGGATTGGAAGATAGAAAATGGTAAATGTTAGAAGTAGTTGCTTGTTTGAAATTGAACTGGGAGGTGGAACTTGATTTGCATGCGATCAAGGGAAACTGAACACAAATTGGGGTGGAAATATAGTTCAACACTAATGCTGATCACATCAGGGTTGGATGATTCTTGAAACTCCCTATAAGTGGTCACAAATAATCACGTTAAGAACAAGATGCAGTTAGCATAAATTGGACTTAGAGTTGTATTGCGTTTTCAAAAAGAATTTTAAATTGGTGTCTTCAAATTTTCAATTGGTATTTTCAAGACTTCAATAAATATTTCTAAAATTCTTAAATGGGATTTTCAAAGGAAGGATTTCTTTTACTTGACCTGGTAGAGGATTTTCAATTAGTATCCTTCCAATAAAGGATTTGTTCTACTTAACCACATAAAGAATATTTTTGTATTACTTGCTCACGAGCTGAGGACGTATGAGCCTTTGTCTTCGGACCGATGACATGAGAAGTATATTTTAAAAATGTATGTGATTGTTTTGATCTCCCAAAGGAACGGGGACCAGAAGGTGTCCATCGCGACCGGGTTCTGCGGGATCATAGTGTATATGTACTCAACATGGGACTCGAGCCCATGAAGAGATGGAAAAGGTATTTCTGTTTGCTGTACATGCTAAGACATGTTGTGTGATATGTGTAATAAATATTTTCTAGACTTATGAGTCTAAATGTTGTTATGTTACCCGGACCGTCGAGTCCGAAGTTATTATGTAAGTATGTCATGTATGGATGTGGATATTTTACCCAGACCGTTAAGTCCGAGGTTGTTATGTAAAAGTGCATTTTAGTATAGAAGTTGTATCTTGCAAGTAAACCCGGCATTCTAATTAAAGGATACATGGGAAATTGTGAACTTTGAGGACATAGTTCTTTTAAGGGGGGCAGATTGAAATACCCCAAACCTCAATATGTTATTTAATTATGTAATTATGATTTTCCAAGGCTAATTAAGTCCTTAAGAATTTTGGTAAAAAGAATAAATCCAAAAGAAACAAGAAAAACGCTTAAAAAGCAAAAAACGCAAAATTGAGCGTTAAGTGACCCTAAGAGGAATATGACCACGACAAGAGTATTAAATGGCTTTTAAAGGCTTAATAAGGCCTAAATAATATAGGGGAACAATTCCCGAAGAAAACGGATCCAAATAATATATTAAAACGCTAATAAAGTTTTTGCGCACGTTTTTTAAGAAAACCTGAAAATGTGACTTTAAGTGGTCAAACGAACCCGTAAAAATTATAATTGATTATATAACTATAATTAAACATTAATGGGAGCTTAAGGACCATTAAAATTAATTAAACAAGAAAATTCCGGGAAACGGGCCTGGTAAGTGAATAGTGCTAAACCGGGTAAAATAACGAGCGTTTTCTGTAAAAGACAAAAAACGCTCCAGCTCACATGTATAAGTGGGACCGGTTTTAAAATAAAAATCAGCTCACTCACACTCACCTAGCTAGTAAAGAAATGAAAGAAAAGAAAAGAAAAAAAATGAAAAAGTGAAAATAAAGTACATACACACCTTTTGACATTCTCTCTCCTCCATTCTCTACTCCCCTCACGTTTTTTTTCTTCTTCCTCCAGACCTCCCTCTCTGTTCATTGCTGCTCCCATGGCGATTTCAAAACCCCCACCAAGCTTCATCTTCCTCCTTCTTGTTCTACCACCAAACCAACTCAAAACAACAAAATAAGTACATATTATTACTCCCCTCATCTTGGAGATCATTTCCCTCTTTTCGAAATCTCAAAACCATGAAGTTGACTTCCATGGGTATTACCCATTTGAAGAGAAAATCCCATTGCAAGGAGCCAGGTTGTCTTCCCTATCATCCAAGGTAAGAAAGGCTAAAAGAAAAACTCATTTTTCTCTCCATCTTTGTCCTAGCCGATTTTTGACCTCCTAATGTCTTGCCTACTTCTTTTTTTGGAGCATTGATTCAAGTCCCCAATGGTGGATTGAAACCCTCCTTTGATTCATGGTTGAAAACCAATTCTAGGGTTTAAAAAGGTAATCCCTTAATTAGTGCTTTAAGCACCTTTCCTTGTGCTAGCTTAATTAATGTGTCTAAGTGATTTTACTTAGCCCATTCCTTCTTGAATGTTGGCCTAGAGTGTGGGAAATGACAATACCATGGCCACAAATTAAGAGAAGAAGAGCAAGAGGAGAATTAAAAGAGGAACTTGTGAAATTAAGGTAAGGAATTAACCTTGAAGTTGTTTTAATTGTTTTATATTTAGGATGGGTTAGACTAAATAATAAACCCAAAACTTGTGCTAGTAATGTGTTTAGTGAATGTGAGAGGAAATTTTTGTGATGATGTTTAGTGTTTGGTGCAATGTTAAGTTATGTTTTGATTTAAGGGCCTAAGAGCCCAACATTTGAGTTAATGCACTATGTGGTGATTGATGGAGCATTGATGGATTTATGTGTGCTGGTAGAATCCTTGTGGGTTTGGTTAGTTTTAGGTTGGATTATGTGATAATATGAGTTTTTGGGCAATGCTTGAATTGTAGCCGGGTTATGGCAAATTTTCAGTAGAAAACTGAGTGTTAAGGTGATGTTGAGAGGTTGGTGAACCTATGTGTGCTTGGGAGTAGATGGAAGTGTAAATGAGTGGATTAAACCCACCAAGAACTTGAGAATGAGAGTAGGAAGGGTGGATGCAAAATATGTAGCAAAATGACTTGTGAAGATCTTAGAATTTCAAGAAAAGGAATTAGTGTTTATAACATTGGAGATGGGAGTTGGACTTGGGTTTTAGAATTGTATGTATCTAGGAATGATTTGCAATGGTCTTGAAGTGATGGGGTAAGTTGGTAGGAGGTAAGAACTGTCAAAAGGAAGTTAGAAATGTATAAGAGTGTAAAATGTAACAGTGAGGATTGAAAAATCTGTAGAAATTGAGCTAGGATTGAGTAAGGAGTAAACCAATGTTTTGAAGAGGTTTAGAGTATGTTTTAGTGTGTTTAAACATGTAGAAAATATGTGGAAAGTTTAGGAAATGATTGGATGTGAATTAGGGGTTGAAAACTGGTCAAAAACTATCAATTTTAAGACCTATAGACATTGTCCGGGTTTGTAAAGAAGTACACAAACCCGGACCACCTCAAAAACGTCCCAGAAAGTCATTTTGGCATGTGGTCCGGGTTTGTAGACCAGTACACATACCCGGACCAACGCAATTTTAAGGCAGAATCGTTTTTCTAGGGTTGGTCCGGGTTTGTAACCCCGGACATAAACCCGGACCAGTTCAAAAATGCAACAGAATGTGTTTTTAAGTGTTGTTATGATGGGGAAGTGAATGGTAATGGTTTTAGATGATGATTAGGCCTTGTTTTATGAGTTTTAAAGGCCATTGGGAGTATAAACAAGTGTGAGAGTGAATGTGTAAGTTGTGAACTTAAGATCACATAAATAAGTTAAGGATAACGGGTCAACGGGGTTAAGTACGGGAGTAATAGAAGTTTACATACCGTAAGATTTGTTGTTAATAAAACATTGAATAATAATACCAGTTGCTTGGAAACTACCCGGAGAGCGTGAGATGACGCGTTGGAGTGAATCCTCGGGGACACGGTAAAGTAACCCATGGTGTAAGGTATGGTTTTCTTACAACCTGTGTCCTACCGGGTTACACCGGCTTGTATGCCAATGTGTTTTTCTGTGTGCTGCCACCTTGCAAGATAAAGCATGAAATAAGTTTACAGTAATTCATTAATGTGGCGTAAATAATTCCGATACCATTTAACCTTAATTATGTGTTAAACCGTAGCTAACCGACTCTAGGATCACATAAGAGATCGGTATTCGGATTAAACGTCCCAACCCACGGGAACGTTCTAACTACGGCTATCCGTGCTTTTGTTGTATATTGTGATTGTGTGTGTTGTGTGTTGCCTTTGTTTAATGTATCGTTGTTTAACGAACATTGTTGTCCATGTTTGTCGAATGGGAGGTTACCTCCCTTATGTGTGATTAACCAAGTTTATAACACCATATGGTGCCATGTTGTGATAAGTCCCATAAAGGAACTACTAACTAATATGTATATATTATGGGGGGTGAGGAATCCGGTCATTACGGTCACGCGCGTTGTTTGAGAGTTGATGTATATATCTGAATTAACTCCCACTCTGTTATGTTATGGTTGTTTTTCCTTCTTGGATTACAATCACCCACTAGCTTAACCAAAGCTTACCTACCTTGATTATTATTCGGGGCTAGGGGGAATACTGTTATGTTATGGTTGTTCTCTTTCTTTGGATTACAACCACCCACAAGCTTAACCAAGGCTTACCTACCTCATCACTATTGGAGATAGGGGGAAATTGTGTATGGTGTGATCGGGCCAACGTTACGGCCGACACATCTATGTGAAGTATGTTGTTATGTTGTGTACGTTGATCTCCGAAATCAACCCCGTATAAATATAAGGGGTAATCAAGTATAACCCGATTAAATGGGTACGTGAAATACCCCAAACCTAAGTATTCTAAGTAAACATCAATTTATGATGTAGTAAGGCTAAAATATGCCTTAGAAAGATTGGTAGACAATATAAACCAAGGAAAACACAAGAAAATGCCTTAAGGGCAATTAAGGCAAAAATGTGCTCCAAGCTTGGAGAGACTTGGGTGAGTGCCCAAATATCATGCTAAGACCTTAGTAATACCCTAATGGTCATTTTAAACCAATTACCAAAGAAAACCAAGCTTGAAAACAAGTTAAAACACAAAATGTGCTTTAAGAAGTCTTAAAGCACATTTTTGAAAAATTGTCTTGTAAATGGGTTTTGAGTGGCTAAATGTCCATCATTACTCTTTAATTAACATGTGTACTACTTAGTCTCACATTAGGAAGTCTAAATTAATGGGAAATCAAAATTTTCACAAATATGTGCACTAGTTTGTGAATAGTGCCAAATAGTGCCCAAATTAAGCTTAAGTCAACATAAGTCAATTAGTGGGTCAACAAAGACCATGTTAGCCTTATCTAATGAGGGGGCCAGTTTTCTAAGGGATGATTCATTAAAGACTTCATCAAATAATAAAAGAAAAAGGGAAGAAAAGTAAAAGAAAGACTATTTACCTTTTTTAACAAATATCTTCATTTAAGCCCACCTTTTTCTTCTATCTCTTCATTTATCCTTCCTCCATCGGTTTTCCTTCCCCTTCCTTGCTCCAAAACCGAGAGAGCTCCATCCATGGTGCCTCCACCTTCAATTGCTCACCAAATGTTCATCTTTGCTCCAAATTGAAAAGTAAGCATAGATTTCTCTTAGTTAGATCAAGGCCTTCATTCCTATCTTTTCAAATCCTCCAAAGCTCAAGTTTGGTGCCATGAGAAAACTCCATTGATGGAGGAAAATCAAGTTTGAAGAGCCCATTTGGTTCTCCATTCATTCAAGGTAATGAAAATGTAAGAAAAACCATGTTTCCACCACTTCTTTTACATGGCCGAAAATTACTACTCATGGGGCTTTGTTTTTATGCCTTGTTCTAGCTTGTTTTATTCACCAAGGACTAGTGGAGGTCTCTTTCATTCAACGCCCAAGTCTACCTTGAGACTTCAAAGGTAATCATCCACTTTTATACCTTAGAACACATTTTTAACCTAGGTTTTCATTCCTTAAGGTTAGTTTATTGTTTGGAACTCATGGGAGTCATTGAATATTGATTAGAACATTGGCAAAAAAAATCTAATGGTTGGCCGAGATTCATTCAAGAAGAAGGTCTAAGGAGGAAGTTAAGATAAGCTTGGAAAAACAAGGTAAAATGCTTACCTAATGGTGGTTTAAGGTTTAAGGGGTGGTATTTAGATAAGTACTAATGTAGCTTAAAGCTTACATTAAGTAATGGGTTATATAACCTAAGAAAAAGAACTTAAACAAGCTTATGAACTTGTGACTAAGGAGCCAATGGGAATGAGTTAGTAATATAAGTCTAAGATGGATTTTAAGAGCATTATAACTACTATGAGATTGATGGGTGTATTTGCAGGTTGAAAGCTTTTATATGTGGGAAATTTAGTGTTTAAGTTTAAGTCATTTAAGGGCCTAAGAGCCATGTTATTTAAGAGTCTTAGTGCTATGCAATTTAAGATTATTGCACTATATTGAGTTTATTATGAATGAGTTGATTTGGGTGAGGAAAACAATGCATTTGGGCATGATAAAATACTAGAGAAGCTATGGCGAAATTTGAGTAGAAAACAAAGAGTTTAAGTGGAGGTGGTGAGTTAATATGCCCTAGGATTCACTAGGGATCATTCTGAGGAATTTGAGTGGAAATGAGTTAACTAAGGAGTTCTGAAGGTTTCGAATGACCTAGAATTGTCTATAAGGAAATTAGAGTTTAGATGGGTGTATTGAACACACCAAAGTCATGGTATGAGGAATGGTAAGACTTTTGCAAAATTTGGAGAAAATGGTGTACAATGTTTTAAGATGATTTAGGTATGAACTAGGGAATATAACGATGAGAAGTTTTGAAATCTTGTGTAAGTGGTGAAGATGGAAGTAGTGGATTAATAAGGTCATAGTTGGATGGTAATGAGTGGACTTGGGTGATGGAGGTGAAAATTGAAGGAGAATGTTGTCAAATGTCAAGAAAATGGCTAGGAATGTAAAAGAGCGTGTGATCATGAGAATGGTGAGTAAGTTGAGTAAAAGGAGATGGAAGTGTCTAAGGAGGGTGTAGGATACTCAAGGTAAAGAAGAACAAGGTTAAGGTGCTAAGAAGATGGAGAGAAATGCATAGGTAAGTTCATGAGTTTAGGTTGATGAGTAGCAAAAGGAAAAGAAAGGAATTGTGCATGGACATGCAAGATAACCTTGGAAGGTTTAGCAAGCAAAGAGGGGATGCAATAATGCTTAGGGAGAAGTTATATTGATTGGGAAGGAAACACTTTGGATAGTTAGAGTTTTAGACAAAAATTACATGTTGGAAAAAATAAGGAGATAAGTAACAAGTATTAGGAATTCTTGTAAGGATTGAGAAAATGGTTAAGGAGGTTTTAGAGGATGTTCTAAGGTGAGTTTAAGTGCGTATATAGTATTAAGACATAATGGGACACTTGTGGAAGAGTTAGGCATTTTTGCAAGAAAGCAGATAAGTGTTTATGGGTATAGAAGATGAGTATTCTGGCCTGTCCGAACTTTCGTCCGAATTTGGAAGCTCGGACATGCCCTGTTGCGATTAAAATTTCTGAGTCTCGACCAGAGTCCGAACTACAGTCCGGACTTAGATGTTCGGACACTTGAAATTTTTCCTTTTATTTTTCCTCGACCTATGTCCGAACTTAGGGAAGCTCGGACACATGTTCAGACACACGTCTGGTTGCACCCTTTTGAGTCTCGACTTGCGTCCGAACTTGGGAAGCTCGGACACAAGTTCGGACGCGGTGCTGTTTTGACCAAAAACTTTGTTTAAGGTTAGGAAATGATATCTAATGGTGGGGATTGATATGTAATCATAATATAAGGTTGTTTAAGACATGTTTGGTGGGTAACAATGATAATTAAGTGGGTGAATAAGTATAAGGTATGAGGAGAAGTGATTCACTTAAGATTAAGTTAATAAGAACTTAAGTGGTGTTAGATGGGGATCATTAGTGACTAAGTGAGTTAAGTAAGTTAGCTTTATTGGAAAAGTAATTAACAACCTAAAATTGAATTAATGTTTTAGGGCTTGAGTATTTGGAACTTGGAGGAGAGTAAGCAACCGGACAACCAACGGTGAACGGTACAGTTCTTCTTATGACCTGCTTGCTAACGAGGTGTCCCTCGGCTTGTGTGCTATTTGTTTTTGTGTGCTCACTAAACAAGATAAAGCATGCAACCGGAACATTATGTTTATTGTATTGTTGTGTGATGTTTGAAAACTAACACAACTTACCGTGAGAACCTACTAACTAACGTTTAGTAAGAAATTGTGTGAGACTAAGGAACACTCCCTAATATTAGTTTGTTAAAAACCGAGAGAGGTTTAACCAACAAACATGGTCTTAAGACTTCTACTAACTGGTACTTGGGGGGAGTGAGGAACCCGGGACTGACTCCGGTCATGCATGCTAAGGAAAGGGGGTCGGTATCTAAAGCAGATCCGACTACCGCTTAAGGACTTGTCTTCGGACTTGTAGCCTAGGGTCGGTTGACCGGCTCAGCTACATTGGACATCCAATCCAAGGTAGGTGGCATTAAGATGGCGTGGGGGGATCTAGCCTACATCCCCAACAATTTAAGAATGTTGTTTATTGTCGGTAAGTGTCCTGCTGCTGGCTAGGGTTAACCAAGCCCTACGAAAATAAACAACGAACTAAGGGTTAACCAGTTCCCAATGAGAGAATAGTTGGCATATATAAGGTAAGGTTAAGATAAGTTGCAACCATTCCTATTTAAAGGATGGTTTGTATTATAAGACTGAGATAAGCTACTTCCATTCCTTTTTAAAGGGTGGTTGTTTTCTAAGACTAAGATAAGACTAAGATTGAGGTAAGATAAGGATGGACTAAGATTAAGAGGAAACATAACCTAAGGAGTTAAATAATTAACTCACTAATTAAGGGAACGCATTTAAGTCGTTCATTGTGTTTGAACTTTGATTGTTCATATTTGGCTTGTGGTTTATTGCACTTTCTACTATGTTGTGCATCTAATCAATCTCCATGCTATCGACAATTAGTCGTCGTAGCCACGTTAGCTTGGGGGCCATGAGAGGATCGTACCAGCATTCGTGCTGACCCCCTTTGGGGGCTGTTTTTACTACACAGGTGAACGTCAGGAGGCGGCCGTCACGAGAGTAAGATGGGGTACAAGCGTTACGGGTTAAGTGTGGCCTACGAGTTGTGCATGTACACTCGTATGGCAATTTGAGTTAGTAAAGATGTATAGGATGTGAGGGGACTGTAAGGAGGATATGTACTTGGTTAAGATTGTATGTACTAATGTTAGGTATATTCTGTCAGTCAGACCGTGACAAGGTCCTGGAGTGTAATGAATTCCGCTGTGACATGTATATATATATGTTGTTAAGTTGCGAGACCACATTTGGATTGAGATGGGGTGTTACAAAAAGTGGTATCAGGGCGTAGTTACGCTCTGAAGACAAGAATTACCGAACTTAGGAGAATACTGAGGTTGAGTTTGAGTTATGGGTTAAGGGTTGAGTGTTAGAGTGAGAGGTGGGTTAGCTAGGACTTCCCGGTGTTTACCGGATATCCATAGTACCTAGACCCGCCCTCCACATCCCTTGCTTGAATTATGGGGAACAAATGCCAGAGAGAAGAAAGCCTTCTCTTACTCGGGAAAACCCGATCTGGTAGTTGATGAGTGTGAAATATGAATGGTTTTTAGTGATCTTTAATGCCTAATTTTTATACGAACATCGATAATATTCCACACTTATCTTCCGTTTTCCTTTGGTTTGTTGTTTGGTAAGGCTTGATACCTTTTTCTATGATTAAATGCAGAGAAAAGCCAGGGAAACACTAGATTTACTCACGAGGGAGATATTGCAACAAACGGGGGTCGAATCGGAGGCGAAATGAAGAATTTAGGGGATTTTTGAAGGTCCGTCCGAGCTTGTGTCCGAACTTCCAAGTTCGGACGCAAGTCGAGAGTTTGTATGCTGCGCCTGACGGGATGTCCGAACTTCGGTCCGAACATCGAAGTTCGGACATGGTTGAGAAAAGCCCGGAGGCCTGAAGTACGGAGCATGTCCGAACTTGTGTCCGAACATCAAAGTTCGGACACAGGTCGAAACTTTCTGAATTAAAGCGCTCAAAGCATTGTGTCCAAACTTTGAAGTTCGGACCAATGTTCGGACGGCACGAAAATTACAGCATAAGCTCGGCGTTTTGAAGGGAAAAAGAGAGAGAAAGGTCTATTTAAATGACCTAATCAGAGGGAGAAGGGATTCACTCATCATCGATCATTACCACACACGCTCTCTCACTGATAAACGAGGTTCTCTCCATTCATCCACGCCAATTGCATCAGTTCACCTCCATTCACATTCACCAAGCATATCACCACCATTCTAGAGGAGCATCGACAGAGGGAGTGTGGCCATCATCTTCAACCTTACACCTGCAGCCATCGACACTGGATAGTTGTTCAACAAAAGGGTTTTTCTTCCCTTAGATGATTTCTATGTTGACTGTATTTATCTGTTTCTTGGCAATGTCTGGCTAGTAGGGATTTAACTCTGGGGTAGGGTTTGTTCAAGATAGATTCAATGTAGTTAAAGATTCTGCAGTTTGATTATGAGATTGTGACGGATTGTTTCAGGTTAATGATTATCAATTTTCTTCTCTATTAATTTCGCGAGTTATAGAGTTGTTTTGCGAAACCTATTAAGATCAGACAAGGTGATTAATAGGGAGTTCGAATTAACCTGGGAATTTGGGGAAGGATTAGTCGGATAGATAATCTTTCCTACAAACGCTAACAATTCTTTGTGCTTATTCCACCTATATGTGTTTTGCCAACTGCTAGATTAGAGTTGACACGTTCTGATAGGTGAGCTCTTCAATGAACTAGGATTTAGCATTGTAAGAGATAGAAAGAATTGGCCTTTCCGTTTCTCATAATTAAATTGTAGGAGCTACTAGATTCAATCAGAAAAGAACAACCCGAGCCCGGAGTTCCACTCATATTATCAACTTCATCATTTATTTTTACCGATTGCTTAATTTAACTCTGATTCGCATTTATTTGATTTAGTTTAAAAAAAAACAATTCACAACCCCCTTGAGTTTCCAGTTTTCTTAGGATTTAGGATAGGACTTAGGCTTATTTATTCAAGTCCCACGGTTCGATACTTGGTTGCTTAACTTTCTATACTATAGTGACCGGGATTTTTGCAACCCGACAGACTTATTGATTTATTATTTTCTAGATTACTTTGTTTAGTTTTAGTAGATCAATTTATCTGTTTGCAAAATGGCGCCGTTGCCGGGGACTTGACTTTGTCAAGTCCTTTGCCTTGGTTGTCAATTGTTTTTGTTTTATTTGATTTGTTTTGTTTAACTGTGCAGGTGTTGGTGAATGCACGGTACTCGATCTCGAGGTCCACCAACATTCAATCTAGACCCAGAGATCAACCGTACCGCTCGAAGGGTGAGAAGAGCACTTCCCTTCACCATGGCTGCTAACGGACCAGCCAATCCCAATGCCAATGCTGAGCAGTCCACTCTGGGAAGAATAAATCGCCCTCCAGCTGCTCCTAGAAGAGGACCTGTGACTCTACCTAACCTCACAGCGAATTAACAGCAGAATGGCAAAAGTTGAAACCGCCATCAACAAACGCTGTCAGGAATCATCCAGCAGGGACCTTCTCAGGCGCAGACCCGGCTGATGCCCGACCATGTCCATCGGTTTTTAGTCCATCTGGATTCGTTGGGGATGTCCAGGGGCTTGAGGAGTATGCTCGGCTGTGCTTATTTCAGCACAGCTATCAGGGGAAGCCTCGAAGTGGTTCACCGTCTACCACCAGGTATCATCACCACCTGGGAGCTGTTGACGGAGAGGTTCTATGAGAAGTATATCCCCATCTCCCGGACCAGACAGATGATCGCTGATCTGACCGCTTTCAGACAGTCCGGCAACGAGACAATCTGTGAAGCTTGGGATAGGTTCAAGGAGCTGCTCCGCCAGTGCCCGCATCACGGTCAGAACATGACATCCTTGGCCCAGGGGTTCTTTCAAGGGCTGAGAGATGAGCACAGAGCCGAGGTCAGAGCCGCACTGGGTGGGAATGCTGGCTAAAAGCGGAGAGGAATTTATGTCAGCCATGGAGTCCTATGCGAGGAGCTTCGCCAGTGGAGCAACAGCGGTGGCAGGGTCTTCACAGTTGGGCAGACCTCTTCTCGGGCTCCAGATCCTATGATGGAGTAGATTGCTGCTGAGCAGGCCCATCTGAGTACCACAGTGGGCAATATGGCGAAGATGCTCGAGAGGCTCACTATGGGACAGACATCTGTACAAGCCTCAAGCAGGTGTCTACTGGTCCAAATGAGGTATGCTGTTCTCAGTGTGGAGACAGCCATGACTACGAAGACTGCCCGATGGTTGCTGAGATGAGGCAGACTGAGGAAGCAAATGTAATTGGTCAGTACAACAGGCAGCCTTGGATGCAGAACCAGCATCCAAACCTGAGGTACGGTAATCCAAATAACGCCCTCAACTCACAGCAGATGCAGCCTCAGAGGGCAAGTCAGGGAGCACCACCCGGTTTTGTTAGGCCCCCATTCAATCAGTTTAGGCCACAACAGTCTCCAGCTCAGCCATCGTCACTGAGCTCGAATAATGCTAATTTAAGGGAGATGATGGATAAACTGATGGCCTCTCAAGAGCAACAAACAGTGATAAATCAGAATCTGGCAGCTGGCCAGCAAAAGCTTGAGAACGCTATGGTGGAGATGCAAGGAACTATGAGTCAGTTGACTCAGTTCCTCCTGCAGCAGAGACCGTCTGGCTCACTGCCTTCCCAAACAGACCCCAATCCTAAAGCTCAGTTGAAGGCAGTGACGGTTTCGGAAACCGTGGTAGTTGAGGATTGCTCAGACTCTGAGGAGGTGGCAGCAGTTACATTACGAAGTGGGAAGCAACTGATAATAGAAATCAAGTGGCTGAGGATCAAGCTGACGAGGAGACCGGTCGCCCTTCTTCTAGCACTGGTGCACCGTCAGGGCCCCCAGCCCCTCCTGAGGTAGTTGTTGAGGAGACCCAGGCTCCTATTTCTTCCCCTTCTCATTCTTTAAATGCTAAAAACTCCAAGGGTAAGGTGGTTCCTAAGGAACTTCCTTTCCCTAATAGATTAAAAGAAAAAGAACTTGATGATCAATTTGGGAAATTTTTGAGTGTATTTTCAAACAAGCTTACCATTAATATTCCCTTGATTGATGCTATCAAGCAAATGCCTAATTATGCTCGCTTTGTGAAGGATTTAATTTCTAACAAGCGAAGGTTCAAAGAAAAGGAGATTGTTCAGCTGACAGAGACGTGCTCTGCAGCCATCCAGCAGAAGCTCCCTCCGAAGTGTGGAGATCCAGGGCAGCCCATCATCCCTTGCACCATTGGAGACATGGACTGTGGGTACGGACTCTGCGACCTTGGAGCAAGCATAAATTTGATGCCATATTCGATGTTTAGGAAGCTTCATGCTGGTGAGCTTATCCCTATTAATTTTAATTTGCAATTGGCTGATCGTTCCTCAATCAAACCTCGTGGTATGGTTGAGAACGTTGTGGTAGGTGTTGGTAACTTCTTCTTCCCCGCTGATTTTGTTATTTTGGATATGGATGAGGATGTTGAAGTACCATTAATTTTGGGTAGACCATTCCTGCGAACTGCTAAAACTGTCATTGATGTTGACAAAGGAAAAATCACCCTGAAATTTAATAATGAGGAGCTTAGTTTTGATATCACCAAAATGATGAGAACGAATGCTTCTTCTCATGCTGTACTTTCTATTGATGTCGACTACACTGATGATTATGATGCATTTGTCGCTGAAAGTACTAATGACTCTTCCTTCCTGTTTGAGAATTATGATCTGTTAAGACAGGTGTTATGTCATTCGATTGAGGATGATAAGGAGAGCACTGAGGTAGCTACTGTTGTCCAGCAGCTTAACCAGGGACGAACCTATTTTCGCCCTCATGCTCCTCCTGTGGAGCCACTGGACAGGCCTACTCAGAGGCTCATTCCTTCAGTAGAGAAGCCCCCCACTCTTGAATTAAAAACTCTTCCTTCAAATCTTAAATATGCTTTCTTGGCAGAGGGTGGCGCCCTGCCAGTTATTATTTCTTCTTCTTTGTCTGTTTCGCAGGAAAGCAGACTTCTGGAGGTATTAGGAAGACACAAGGGAGCATTGGGGTGGTCAGTGGCAGATATTAAAGGGATCAGTCCAGGGTTCTGCACTCACCGAATCTACATGGAAGACAGTATCAAGCCAGTGAGGCAACCCCAAAGGCGATTAAACCCAAACTTGAAGGAAGTAGTGAAGGCTGAGGTTTTAAAGCTGCTGGATGCGGGCATCATCTACCCCATCTCTGACAGCCGCTGGGTCTCTCCTGTGCAAGTCGTTCCCAAGAAGGGAGGAATTGTGGCGGTGCCCAATGATAAGGGAGAGCTGGTGCCTCAAAGACAGACCACTGGCTGGAGGATGTGCATAGACTACAGACGTTTGAACGAGGCCACAAGAAAGGATCATTTCCCGCTGCCGTTCATCGATCAGATGCTGGAGCGACTGGCTGGGCAGGAGTACTACTGTTTCCTCGATGGATACAGTGGTTACTTCCAGATTCCCATCGCGCCAGAGGATCAGGAGAAGACCACCTTCACCTGCCCTTATGGCACGTTTGCCTATAGGAGGATGCCATTTGGTCTCTGCAACGCACCAGCCACCTTCCAGCGGTGTATGATGGCCATTTTCAACGAATTCATTGAGAAAAGCATAGAAGTCTTCATGGACGACTTCTCGGTGTATGGCCAGAATTTTGATGTGTGTCTGGATCAGCTGGATCAGATACTGAGCAGATGTGAGGAGACCCACCTGGTTTTAAATTGGGAGAAGTGCCATTTTATGGTACATGAGGGTATAGTGCTTGGGCACAGGGTCTCCAAAGACGGCATCCAGGTGGACAAGGCAAAAGTGGAAGTCATTGAGGGGTTACCCCCTCCCACTTCAGTCAGAGGAGTCAGATCTTTTCTGGGTCATGCGGGGTTCTATCGAAGGTTCATCCAGGACTTTTCAAAAATCGCGAAGCCCTTGTCTGATCTCCTGCAGAAGGATGTAAAATTTCATTTTTCAGAAGAATGCTTGAAGGCTTTTCAGACCATCAAGGATAAACTCATCTCTGCCCCCATTGTGGTTCCCCCTGACTGGACCCTTCCTTTTGAGATAATGACAGATGCTAGTGACTTCGCTGTTGGTGCTGCACTCTGTCAAAGGAAGGATAAGATTTTGAGGGTCATCACATATGCAAGTAAGACTCTGACGGAGCCTCAAAAGAACTACACCACCACTGAGAAGGAGCTACTTGCTGTGGTGTTCGCTCTAGACAAGTTCAGACCTTATCTGCTGGGGAGTAAGGTAATTGCTCACACAGACCACTCCGCCTTAAAGTACTTGTTCCAAAAGAATGATTCCAAGCCCAGACTATTGAGATGGATCCTGCTTCTCCAAGAGTTTGACTTGGAAGTGGTTGATAAGCAAGGGAAGCAGAATGGGGTAGCAGATCATTTATCGGCTCGAGACTCCAGATGACGGGGTCCCCATAAATGAGTTCTTTCCCGACGAAACGGTCTTATAATTGGGAAAGTCAAGGAGCCATGGTACGCTGACTTGGCTAACTATCTTGCCTCTGGGTTGGTTCCCCATGATCTAAGCTACAACCAGAGGAAGAAGTTTCTTCTGAGACCCGTCATACGTTTGGGAGACCCCTATCTCTTCAGAGTATGCGCTGATGGTTTAATCAGAAGATGCTCCCTGATGAAGAGGTAAACAGTGTAATAGAGTTCTGCCATTCCTAGAGAGCAGGTGGTCACCACGGTCCTACTAGGACGGCTGCTAAGTGTTAGAGTGTGGTTTTTACTGGCCCACTCTACACAAAGATGTCCACCGCTTCTGTGCTCACTGTGATAACTGCCAGAGGATGGGGAACACTTCAAGAAGGCATGAGATGCCGCAGAAGGGAATCCTTGAAGTGGAATTATTTGATGTCTGGGGTATTGACTTCACCGGCCCATTTCCTTCTTCTCACGGAAACCACTACATCCTTGTTGCTGTAGATTATGTTTCCAAATGGGTCGAAGCAATCCCCTGCCCTTCTGCTGATGCTAAAACTGTGGTAAAATTCTTGAAGAAGAACATCTTTACCAGATTTGGAGTGCCAAGAGCTATCATCAGTGACGGAGGTTCTCATTTCTGCAACAAAGCTTTTAATTTGCTGATGACTAAGTACGGGGTGACTCATAAGGTAGCTTTGCCTTATCACCCCCAAACTAATGGGCAGGCAGAAGTGAGCAACCGAGAGCTCAAATGGATTCTTCAGAAGACAGTCAATTCCTCCAGGAAGGATTGGTCTGTCAAGCTTGATGATGCTCTATGGGCCTATAGAACTGCATTTAAGACTCCCATTGGGATGTCCCCCTTCAAGCTGGTATACGGGAAGGCTTGTCATCTCCCAGTTGAGCTAGAGCATAGAGCCTATTGGGCTTTAAAGGCTCTTAACTTTGATTTACATGACGCTGGAGAGAAGAGGCGATTTCAGCTTTCTGAGTTGGAGGAACTGAGGGACCAGGCGTACGAAAGCTCAAGAATCTATAAAGAGCGCACCAAAAAGATCCACGACCGGATGATACAAAAGCGAGACTTCAAAGTGGGGGATCTAGTGCTACTCTTTAACTCTAGGCTACGCCTCTTCCCTGGGAAGCTAAAGTCACATTGGGCAGGCCCCTTCAGAGTTGTAGGAGTGACATCTTATGGAGCGTACGAGCTGGAAAATAAGGCTGGTGAAACCTTTAAGGTAAATGGTGCTCGTTTAAAAGGTTATCTTGGTACTGATCATAACCTTTTTCCATTGCAGGCAATATTCTTTTTGGAGAGTGAATCCAATCCTACAGCGAAGAAGAATTCTCAAGAGACGAGTTCGAATTTGAAAAAGAAATTCTCTTGGCGAATGCGAAAAGAATTGCGAAAGCTGAAGGAATTCACTGTGGGCTGTTGTAGAGCTGCTCATCGCACCTCTTCTGATTAATCAAGCAGAAATTGTCTAGCTAAAGACATTAAAGAAGAGCAGCTGACTGGGAGGCAACCCAGTGTTTTCGGTACTTTTATTCTGTGTTTTTTATGTTGTTTTAAGTTTTGTTTTAGAGTAATGTAGTTGTTGCAGTGGTTGGAGCTCAAAAAGGAACAAAGTGATGCATTTTTGATGATGTCCGAACTTCAGTCCGAAGATTAAAGTTCGGACCGAGTTCGAAAGTTGAAGACCTGCGCAGAAACAATATGTCCGAACTTCAGTCCGAAGATTGAAGTTCGGACACAGTTCGAGAGTCTGAGGGTTGTGCAAAACGGGATGTCCGAACTTCAGTCCGAAGATTGAAGTTCGGACCCGATTCGAGAGTGCGCTGAAGCAAGAAAACGAGATGTCCGAACTTCGGTCCGAACATCGAAGTTCGGACACGACGCGAAACTCTGCCGAGGTATGTATGTCCGAACTTCGGTCCGAACATCGAAGTTCGGACACCCCGATAATTTTGAACTAAAAGAACGCAGTCGAGCTTAAAATCTCAAAAACTTCCTCTTCAACCTCGCGACGCGCACAGAGCCCCCTTTCCCCCTTCTTCTTCAATCTCTCACAACTCACTCAAATTTCCACCAAAATCCACATTCTTACTACCAATCTGCTCGGTTTTAAGTTCTCCATCACCCTAGCACACGCAATCGACAAGAAATCCCCCAATTAGTCCGATTTTCGAGCCACATATTCCGAAACCCTAACTATCGCTTTTGGGAATTCCGAGTTCGATTTGTGCAGATTTTTGCTGTTCTATCAACTTCTAATCTCTCATTCAACTCCAACAAGGTAATTTCTCTACTTCTTTTACCTCGTTTGATGGATTTGTGACAACATTTGGAATCTGAGGTATGAAAAGTCGAGAGTGGGCTGTTATTTTTGAGCTTTCTGAGATTCAGTTGCAAATATGGAGTTTATTATCTGCTGCCAAGTTGATGGATAGAGATGTTTAAAATTGCACTACTGTGAGTTCAATGTGGATGTGAGTATGGTTTTATTTTGCATCGCTGAACTGAAAAAAGTGAATGGGTGAATCTGAGATGTTAATTTGTTTTCTGGTGTGCTGGGTTGAACTGCTAGAAGATGTGGTTGAACCACATTATTGGGATGTTATTTGAATCTGTGGATTTTGCATGACTGAGATTTTGTTTGACTGAAATGCTGTTACACCCGATTGAAATTTACGGATTTTTGTGAGTTAGATCTCTGCTGGTCATGGGTAGTAGTCTCTGTTGCGAATGAAAAAAATTTGATTGACTTCTGCTGTGGAGAATAATGAGTTTGCAGGGGACACTCTGTCAGATTTTGGGTAATTATGTGCACACTTAAACTATTTTCTTGCTTGCCTTTAATTGACATTGGTCACCCTTATTGAGCAGATGCTGAGCCGAATCACCGGACGCGGTAAAAGGGCTGCAGGAGCAAGCTCCAGCCGAAGAGCTCTCGAACCTGAATTTAGAAATGATGCAGCCAAAGAATGGTTCGAAAAAGGTATGGACATTGCTGAGCGCTGTGTGGTGCGGGAGCTGGAGCAGCATAGGACTGCGGGCTTATTTGGACCCATTGGGCTGGGGCAAGATTCTAGATATGGGAGGTCCGTACTCTGAACAAGCCGTGCGCATGTTCTATGCAAATGCGATCTACCAAGATGGGCAGATCAAATCCATAGTAGACGGGGATAGAGTGACGGTCTCCACGATGGAGATTGCTCACTATATGGACATTCCTTATCCCGCCCCAGACCGCCCTGAGCATCTTAACCCCAACGACTTCAAGACAGCTGCCATCCAGCACTATACCCCCCTTATGGTTCAGGGGCCTCGACGACGCAGAGGGGATGACCCATCAAAGCAGGTCGTCCCTGCTGATGCGCTTCAGAGCCCGCAGGAGAGAGTTCTGCTCGCACTACTGGCTGCGAATATTGTACCACGACAGAGCTCGGACCTGAACCATACGACTTCTTACTACTTCGGACAGTGCTGGATCCGGCGTTTGCTGAGGCTGTGCAGCTCACTTACTTGCCGTGGGTGATCTTCTTGCATATGCAGTACATCATGGAGCACAAAGATAAGCACAAGCTGGGCTTCCCAGTCATGATCTGCAGCATACTCAGGAGGCAGAGGGTTACTGTTCCTACTGTGGGGCTGCATGCTGCGCGGGCTCCTATTGATGCGGGCGGCCTGAAGAAGATGTGGTTTGAGTTCAGAGATGGGGTGGATGAAGAAGGCTGCAGCGCGACCGCAGAAGCGCCAGAGAGAGGCGGGTGAGGGACCATCAGAGCCCGCTCCTGCTGCTTCACCTGACGAGGAGGAGGCGTATCTAGCACTGCCAGCCCCTGGGAGCGAGTACGTCACTCGCTATGAGTTTGCTCAGCTGGAGTCTCGTTTCGAGGAGGCAGATCGTCGCTATCAGGCGGAGATCGAGACTCTGCAGCAGCAGGCACGTCGCTCTCAGGAAGACTATCAGGCTCTGCTCGATCAGTTCCAGCAGTGGCAGGCGTACTATCCGCCTCCACAGTGATTATGCTGCTGCTTGCTATTTTTGTGTAGAAGCCGTTTTTGGACTTCATTCTGGATTTGTTTTTGGTTGTGTTAGACTCATTACTTTTATTTCGATTGGGTTGTAATTTTTCTTTTGATTTTCGTTTGTTTGAATCTTAACTCTGCTATTGGCTGTCACTAATCGATGCTTCTAGCACACTTTTATGTTTTGTTTGAATGTGTGCAAGTGTACCTTATTGGGCTGACTCCATGCCGGACCCTAGCTTCAAGCAAGTGTGAGGAAACATTCTCCCCTGCGAGGACACTAAGTGTGAGGAAGAATCACTTCCTCAAAGCATCACAAAAGAAATCAGGGGAGTTTTTAGTTTCTTTTTTTTTGGGTACTGTTCGGCCTGTGCTTTAAATTGTGAATAACATTGTCACTGTTCAATTCACCCTTGTGAGTCTGACACATTTAGTCCGATCTCCTTCTTGTGATTAATTTCTGAACAATGCGGACATTGCTCTTCATTAAGTGTGAGGAAGGGGGAGATCTTTCTGAATGTGTCAGTCATTTTCCCTTACCTAATTTTTGTTTGGTTTTGGGCTATGTGGGGGTAATTCCCTTAGAGTGCTTCTTAGTGTTGAATACTTGGGTGGATCTTTAGTTGTGGAGTTGAGTCCGGTACTGACCTTTAGAGTTGGTTTGCTCAAAATTGTGTGCTCTCTTATCATATTTTCAAATGGCTGAATTTTGTTAAATATCTGTGAACAAGTTGGTTGTGAAGTTAGAACTGGTTTAACTTGGAACCCTGGGAATGATGAGAATGTCTGGAATGAAGGATAAAGGCAAGGTACTCCTCTGATCTAAGTTTCTTTTTCTGAACCAAAAACAGGCCTCTTCCATCCGGTTATTAAGTCCTAGGGGTGTTTCATCACCCATTTACCTAAGGTCGTCTGATCTGGGATAAAAGACCCAATACCGTTACAAGGATGGAGAGAAAAGTCTGGGGGATGAATTATGTGCGAAAAATTGATATATATGCAAGAAAAAAAGGAAGTTCTTTAAAGTCTTATGTTTATGGTAATTCCTTAAATTAGATCATGAGTACGTGGTGTTGAAAGGTTCTGCGGAATATGGCATAACTTCACACCCCTTGTCATCCACGGGTTTGAGAAGAGAAAAGGTTGGAAGGTTCTGGGTTACTCTATGTTTTGACTTCATGATTTGCTTCTTCATAATCTTTTGTTTTAAAAAGCGTACTTCATTGTTTGAGAGACATGCAGTTAGAGCAGATCGATTCTTGGGTGATTATTGTGTCTTAAGCTCCTTATTTTATGCAATCCCAAGGTTTGGCCCTGAGGCATTCTGAGACATTTTACTCCTGCTTTGCTTGAGGACAAGCAAAGGTTAAGTGTGAGGAGGTTTGATGAGTGTGAAATATGAATGGTTTTTAGTGATCTTTAATGCCTAATTTTTATACGAACATCGATAATATTCCACACTTATCTTCCGTTTTCCTTTGGTTTGTTGTTTGGTAAGGCTTGATACCTTTTTCTATGATTAAATGCAGAGAAAAGCCAGGGAAACACTAGATTTACTCACGAGGGAGATATTGCAACAAACGGGGGTCGAATCGGAGTCGAGATGAAGAATTTAGAGGATTTTTGAAGGTCTGTCCGAGCTTGTGTCCGAACTTCCAAGTTCGGACGCAAGTCGAGAGTTTGTATGCTGCGCCTGATGGGATGTCCGAACTTCGGTCCGAACATCGAAGTTCGGACATAGTTGAGAAAAGCCGGAGGCTGAAGTACGGAGCATGTCCGAACTTGTGTCCGAACATCAAAGTTCGGACACAGGTCGAAACTTTCTGAATTGAAGCGCTTAAAGCATTGTGTCCGAACTTTGAAGTTCGGACCAATGTTCGGACGGCACGAAAATTACAGCATAAACTCGGCGTTTTGAAGGGAAAAAGAGAGAGAAAGGTCTATTTAAATGACCTAATCAGAGGGAGAAGGCACTCATCATCGATCATTACCACACACGCTCTCTCACTGATAAACGAGGTTCTCTCCATTCATCCACGCCAATTGCATCAGTTCACCTCCATTCACATTCACCAAGCATATCACCACCATTCTAGAGGAGCATCGACAGAGGGAGTGTGGCCATCATCTTCAACCTTACACCTGCAGCCATCGACACTGGATAGTTGTTCAACAAAAGGGTTTTTCTTCCCTTAGATGATTTCTATGTTGACTGTATTTATCTGTTTCTTGGCAATGTCTGGCTAGTAGGGATTTAACTCTGGGGTAGGGTTTGTTCAAGATAGATTCAATGTAGTTAAAGATTCTGCAGTTTGATTATGAGATTGTGACGGATTGTTTCAGGTTAATGATTATCAATTTTCTTCTCTATTAATTTCGCGAGTTATAGAGTTGTTTTGCGAAACCTATTAAGATCAGACAAGGTGATTAATAGGGAGTTCGAATTAACCTGGGAATTTGGGGAAGGATTAGTCGGATAGATAATCTTTCCTACAAACGCTAACAATTCTTTGTGCTTATTCCACCTATATGTGTTTTGCCAACTGCTAGATTAGAGTTGACACGTTCTGATAGGTGAGCTCTTCAATGAACTAGGATTTAGCATTGTAAGAGATAGAAAGAATTGGCCTTTCCGTTTCTCATAATTAAATTGTAGGAGCTACTAGATTCAATCAGAAAAGAACAACCCGAGCCCGGAGTTCCACTCATATTATCAACTTCATCATTTATTTTTACCGATTGCTTAATTTAACTCTGATTCGCATTTATTTGATTTAGTTTCAAAAAAAAAAACAATTCACAACCCCCCTGAGTTTCCAGTTTTCTTAGGATTTAGGATAGGACTTAGGCTTATTTATTCAAGTCCCACGGTTCGATACTTGGTTGCTTAACTTTCTATACTATAGTGACCGGGATTTTTGCAACCCGACAGACTTATTGATTTATTATTTTCTAGATTACTTTGTTTAGTTTTAGTAGATCAATTTATCTGTTTGCAGTAGTTAGATAACAGTAAGCAATACGAGAAACATCTTGTTGCACAACAGTTTATGAGAACTTGAACGTTTTAACTAGGGCACGGCGGTGAAATAGGCGCTACCAAGGGAAGTCTACCAGTAAGGGAAAGGAATTACCGGCAAACTGGGTCGACATGCTACGCAGTCGAGTTAACACTGCAATACCAATGAGAAAAGCACTACGCATGCAATGGATAAGAAAGGTTAAGCGACATGAGCACCGGACAGTGGTCCGAATGAGCATAACCGTGGATGATACAAGCACGAGAGTTAAGATTACTGGAAAGTCCAATTAGAAACGGGGACTCCAAACCCCATACAATGAGGAAGGTTACAAACCTGGCCGACATAGCGCAGACGACGATGAAAACACATACAAACTGTATACCGGAATAGGACTACGATGTAGTGCCTAAAGGAGAATCATTACTTAATAATCACGACAAAATACGTGAAGACGGGAGCGAGGATAAAGATATAAGAAGTAACGAGGGGTTCCCTCAGGATGAGGAACGCCCTGATAAGCGACAGTACTGTCAAACCAACCAGGGAACTGCCGAATGGCTAGTTGTCCCAAAATAAGTGAACATTAAAGGAGTCCTGGGGACTACCAAAGATATAAAGAAATAGGTGGAAGTACAACTACCGACGCACGCATTACCGGTAGCCCATCTTGCATGGCGCACTTGCCATAGCAAGTGCTACTACGGTTAAGCTACACGGAAAGCCATCATGGCGAGATAACAGTACACACTAATACCGGATTGTAAATCTATAAGAACAGGAAAATGAGACCTTGGAAGGGCCTGACCACGATAAGATGAGTGGATACACCAGTCAACAGGGAGCTGAACTTGAACAGAATACTAAACAATATAAATATTAGCAACGGTACAACCTACTATAACAACAACCGACAGTGCGGTGAGAACACCAATCCCAAACCCCGAGAGGAAAACATAAGAGATCGCTCAACAATCCGAGCAAAACATTACATGTAAGTAGCAACATACAAGGAAAGTATCAGGGGATACGATGAAGGCAGTCGACTGAACGACTTCCATCATGAACGGGGTAGAACCCTCGAGATGACCATTAAGAATACCAATAATAACCATCTATGCGGAATATGTTAGCAAACCCCGGAAATAGGGATAGAAGGAATGAGCGTAAGCTATAACCGACTAAGGATTAAAGACGTACAACCCTGGAAAAGGAAAGCTCAGAGGACTACCCCCACAGAGCGGGCATAGTCGAGCCGAACAAACTGATGAATGACAGTTAATACTGTTTGTCCAACTCATTAACACCCAAGTATGTTTGATCATCAACGGGTGGTGTAGTCAACGGAAGTTGAACGAAGCATTGAGATGGAAGTATAAGATGACAGGATGATATCCAACTTGGACACCATAAGGCAAACGCCTAATACGAACCTAACCTTGATGGCTAAAGGACGTAAGTCTAGCAAAAATGACAGTATTTTCGAGGACACTAAGGAACCACAGATCACCTGAATAAACTTCAATAGCAGGAAGCAGGATGCAGCAACTTACCATGATACCCGATTATACATTTAATATGTAACCTAACGGTGGATAGTGTTCAAAGAAACAAAAACTTATAAGGATGACCTACAGATGAGTAAGAGTACAAGTAATGAACTGAGGCATTAAGCACTAAAGAGCCTACGAGCCAAGGAGGTTAACCACATCAGAGCCCGAGGCACAGTAAGTAGTAAGAGAGCTTATTTAAGCCACGAAGGAACTACAACTCGTAGATATGAACGGTTACCAAACCTATAACTTAGATTGTGGAAAATATTGCTAGGAAAAGGCACCAATGAGAATAATGAGATAGTACATTAGCAAGGGCGGAGAACGAACCATGCCTTTTAGGGTGGGGATACCTCTCCTTGTTGTGAGGCCATGAGTAGGAATAAACCCCTCAAAAGGGATTTCACTTATTAGAGATACAATATGCTTTTATTAGAGAATGGAAAATGTAAACCTTGAGACTACCTTTAAACATACCAGATAAACTTGAGTAATAAGGAAGGCTACAGAGATAGACCTCATATCCATCACCCAGGATGTAAGAGTCAGTAATCGTTAGAGATAAACATGGTGAGTGCACAGAATGACACGCCAAATGACCAACGCTCAGTAGAGCTTGTGATTAAACAGATGACTTATACAGTAACCGGTTAAATTACATGGTAAATGACATGATAAGGGATGGAAGAACGGGAGAGATACTAACCTACATATGAAACCAAAATTGAAGCGAAACACCTTCATATTAGGAGATAACTATTTTACAACACGGTACGGCAACCGCCACACACCGAAATTAGAGAACCCCCAATGTTTACACCGAGAAGGGATCGAATATTAAATAAGATGTTAGAATAAGTAGTTGCGCTATCAACGGGTGACATGGTAAGGGCCAACTACCACGGTAGTAGTGGTCGTGAGTACAATATTTATATAAGGGGATTAAGTCATGGTGTGCAGTAAAGCGACCGTTATGTATGAGCCGTCAAATATTGACACTGAGGAAATTAAATTTATGAGTTAAGACCAATATAAGTAAGGAAATAAGATGGTAGACGAACTGTGCATTGATGCTAGTAGTCTGGACCTGGTTAGGTAAGATTTCACAGGAAGCACACTACCCATTGCTTAAGGAACTGGAAGTGCCTTCCTAGTAGAACAAATATGAGAAAGAAGATAAGAGGCTCTATGGAAAGAGACCTCAGTCACTAAGAGACCGAATCAGTACGGGATACGGAAAGAACTAGAGCATACCATACTTAAGAACATAGTAAATAAATTTCCCTTGATTAAGTTCAAGAAGAACAATAAATGTTATCATGGAACGATGAAGAGGAGATCGACAACATAATACTTCATAATTAGCAATAGCTAAACGTGTGACGGACACTATAAGTTTACTAAAACGAGATGTGGGACGACTGCACCCCACGGGGGCTTGCAGGCCTGACACGCTCATTTATGAGTTAGTCGGGTAAGTAGTAATGTACCAGCAAGGTACCCCATGCATGTAAACGAGTGGTGTAAGGAACACGGGAAGTAGTCGACTCCGTATCACGAACAACGACGCAAGATCAGACGAGAGCAGATACTACCACAAACAGTCGAAAAAAAGGAATTCAGTTGAACCAACGACACAAAGGAACCAGAGAACAAATAATTAAGGACTATGAAGTGCGAAGAGCACAGATTGTTAAGTACAGACATTAGACATGTCTTGAGATGTATAAGATTAAACTGTAAAGTGCAATAAGCACTAAACAGTAGTGTCAGATTAAGAATCATCCTCAGACCAAAGGTCAGAGGGAAAGAACGATTTAGATACTTGAGGAAACACTAAGAATACAAACATTAGACCTCCAGGGAGACTGCATAGACGAGCTACAACTCATCAAGGCCGTGTATATATTAAGATAACACGTGTCCATGGAGAGACCAATATTCCTAAAACTATAAGGATACAGAAGGATATACAATACTATGAAAGGATAAGAGAGGCAGTAAAGTCTAAGACTATCAGAGTCGCGCAGCGGAAGCTAGCGGACCGGTAACTTAAAGAGGTTTCACATACCTGATGAACTGGAAAAAGGAATGATGTACCACACACCTTATAATGGAACAAATATAATACTTAGCAACTGAATGCTTTAGTATTTTTGAGATTAGACCAAACTAAGTTAAGAATATGGTATAAGTACCGTTAAGAATCCTCGATACAAAGACTAAGCCATTAACATAGTTATGACCCTCTGATCCAATTATAAGTGAGATAGATGACATGGAAGCTAGAATGCTTGGTAAGAATTAGACATCTTGAACTTATGTTCAAGGATGATATAATGTTGATTACGTGGGCGTAATCCATTTTAAGGGGGGTAGAGCGAAAACCGCTTAGCGTATGTTTGTGTACTGAGTACATAAACTACGGTGTGCATAGCACAAAAGAATTTGAGAATATGTTTTACATAAACATTTTGAGATAAATCATGGTTATTGCACACAAAAGATGTGAATACCATACAGATTAAGTACCTATCTTGTTAACTCCGGTGTGAGTACAAGTTAAGAGAATTAAGGAAGAGGATTAAGGAGACTTAAGAAATAAGAAATATATGAGGTATGAGTCGATATGAGACTAGGTGCGAGATAAGAATAAGATAACACTACAAGATACTGTTCGATATGAGTATGAGTTAGGAAATAGTAATGCTATGTGGTATAAGACGGTGAGGGTTGGTATGAGACTGATATAAAATTTAGTAGGAATTTAAGTCCTGAGGCAAGTATTAAGAGATGAATTGGGAATGATTGAGGGACTGAGTCCACACCTTGGAGATGTAATGATTACGACTAGAATCACTAAAAGATAGGAAATTGGACATAAGTGGATTATTTGATGTTTGAAAATGACGTGGGAGGTGGAACTTGATTTTCTAGGGATCAAGGGAAACCGAACACAAATTGGGGTGGAAGGATAGTCCAACATTGATGCTGATCACATCAGGGTTGGATGATTCCTGAAACTCCCTACCAGTGGTCACAATTAAATCACGCTAAGGATAGAGGCGTTAGTATAAAACGAAATTGGAGTTGATTGTATTTTTAATTAGAGGAATTATTCCTCACATGACCTCGTAAAAAGGATTACCTTTTTACTGAGTCTTGCCCATGAAGTCGAGGACGCACGAGCCTTTGTCTTCGGACCGGTGACGTGGGGAGAGCAGAGTGTTTTGTATTCTGGCCCATGGTGACGAGGACGAACGAGCCATTGTGTACGGACCGGTGACATGGGAGAATACGTTGGAGAATTATGTGATTGTTTTAATCATCAAAAAGAAATAAAGAGAATTTTGAGTGCTATACATGCTTAAGCATGTTGTGTGATATTTAGGTATAAGCATATGGAGGATCTAATGATCCAATGAGTTTAAGTATACATAAGTATGATCTATATGATCTATGGAATGAGGTAAGACATGTATTCTAATAAGATAAGATGCATGGGAACTTTGGGGACAAAGTTCTTTTAAGGGGGGTAGATTGAAATACCCCAAACCTAAGTATTCTAAGTAAACATCAATTTATGATGTAGTAAGTCTAAAATATGCCTTAGAAAGATTGGTAGACAATTTAAACCAAGGAAAACACAAGAAAATGCCTTAAGGGCAATTAAGGCAAAAATGTGCTCTAAGCTTGGAGAGACTTGGGTGAGTGCCCAGACATCATGCTAAGACCTTAGTAATACCCTAATGGTCATTTTAAACCAATTACCAAAGAAAACCACGCTTGAAAACAAGTTAAAACACAAAATGTGCTTTAAGAAGTCTTAAAGCACATTTTTGAAAAATTGTCTTGTAAATGGGTTTTGAGTGGCTAAATGTCCATCATTACTCTTTAATTAACATGTGTACTACTTATTATCACATTAGGAAGTCTAAATTAATGGGAAATCAAAAATTTCACAAATATGTGCACTAGTTTGTGAATAGTGCCAAATAGTGCCCAAATTAAGCTTAAGTCAACATAAGTCAATTAGTTGGTCAACAAAGACCATGTTAGCCTTATCTAATGAGGGGGCCGGTTTTCTAAGGGATGAGTCATTAACGACTTCATCAAATAAGAAAAGAAAAAGGGAAGAAAAGTAAAAGAAAGACTATTTACCTTTTTTAACAAATATCTTCATTTAAGCCCACCTTTTTCTTCTCTCTCTTCATTTCTCCTTCCTCCATCGGTTTTCCTTCCCCTTCATTGCTCCAAAACCGAGAGAGATCCATCCATGGTGCCTCCACCTTCAATTGCTCACCAAATGTTCATCTTTGCTCCAAATTGAAAAGTAAGCATAGATTTCTCTTAGTTAGATCAAGGCCTTCATTCCTATCTTTTCAAATCCTCCAAATCTCAAGTTTGGTGCCATGAGAAAACTCCATTGATGGAGGAAAATCAAGTTTGAAGAGCCCATTTGGTTCTCCATTCATTCAAGGTAATGAAAATGTAAGAAAAACCATGTTTCCACCACTTCTTCTACATGGCCGAAAATTACTACTCATGGGGCTTTGTTTTTATGCCTTGTTCTAGCTTGTTTTATTCACCAAGGACTAGTGGAGGTCCTCTTTCATTCAATGCCCAAGTCTACCTTGAGACTTCAAAGGTAATCATCCACTTTTATCCCTTAGAACACATTTTTAACCTAGGTTTTCATTCCTTAAGGTTAGTGTATTGTTTGGCACTCATGGGAGTCATTGAATATTGATTAGAACATTGGCAAAGGAAATCTAATGGTTGGCCGAGATTCATTCAAGAAGAAGGTCTAAGAAGGAAGTTAAGATAAGCTTGGAAAAACAAGGTAAAATGCTTACCTAATGGTGGTTTAAGGTTTAAGGGGTGGTATTTAGATAAGTAATAATGTAGCTTAAAGCTTACATTAAGTAATGGGTTATATAACCTAAGAAAAAGAACTTAAACAAGCTTATGAACTTGTGACTAAGGACCAATGGGAATGAGTTAGTAATATAAGTCTAAGATGGATTTTAAGAGCATTATAACTACTATGAGATTGATGGGTGTATTTGCAGGTTGAAAGCTTTTATATGTGGGAAATTCAGTGTTTAAGTTTAAGTCATTTAAGGGCCTAAGAGCCATGTTATTTAAGAGCCTTAGTGCTATGCAATTTAAGATTATTGCACTATATTGAGTTTATTATGAATGAGTTGATTTGGGTGAGGAAAACAATGCATTTGGGCATGATAAAATACTAGAGAAGTTATGGCGAAATTTGAGTAGAAAACAAAGAGTTTAAGTGGAGGTGGTGAGTTAATATGCCCTAGGATTCACTAGGGATCATTCTGAGGAATTTGAGTTGAAATGAGTTAACTAAGGAGTTATGAAGGTTTCGAATGACCTAGAATTGTCTATGAGGAAATTAGAGTTTAGATGGGTGTATTGAACACACCAAAGTCATGGTATGAGGAATGGTAAGACTTGTGCAAAATTTGGAGGAAATGGTGTACAATGTTTTAAGATGATTTAGGTATGAACTAGGGAATATAACGATGAGAAGTTTTGAAATCTTGTGTAAGTGGTGAAGATGCTAGTAGTGGATTAATAAGGTCATAGTTGGATGGTAATGAGTGGACTTGGGTGATGGAGGTGAAAATTGAAGAAGAATGTTGTCAAATGTCAAGAAAATGACTAGGAATGTAAAAGAGCGTGTGATCATGAGAATGGTGAGTAAGTTGAGTAAAAGGAGATGGAAGTGTCTAAGGAGGGTGTAGGATAGTCAAGGTAAAGAAGAACAAGGTTAAGGTGCTAAGAAGATGGAGAGAAATGCATAGGTAAGTTCATGAGTTTAGGTTGATGAGTAGCAAAAGGAAAAGAAAGGAATTGTGCATGGACATGCAAGATAACCTTGGAAGGTTTAGCAAGCAAAGAGGGGATGCAATAATGCTTAGGGAGAAGTTATATTGATTGGGAAGGAAACACTTTGGATAATTAGAGTTTTAGACAAAAATTACATGTTGGAAAAAATAAGGAGATAAGTAACAAGTGTTAGGAAATCTTGTAAGGATTGAGAAAATGGTTAAGGAGGTTTTAGAGGATGTTCTAAGGTGAGTTTAAGTGCATATATAGTATTAAGACATAATGGGACACTTGTAGAAGAGTTGGGCATTTTTGCAAGAAAGGAGATAAGTGTTTAAGGGTATAGAAGATGAGTATTATGGCCTGTCCGAACTTCCGTCCAAATTTGGAAGCCCAGACATGCCCTGTTGCGATTAAAATTTCTGAGTCTCGACCAGAGTCCGAACTACAGTCCGGACTTAGATGTTCGGACACTTGAAATTTTTCCTTTGATTTTTGCTCGACCTACGTCCGAACTTTGGGAAGCTCGGACACATGTTCGGACACACGTATGGTTGCACCCTTTTGAGTCTCGACTTGCGTCCGAACTTGGGAAGCTCGGACACAAGTTCGGACGCGGTGCTGTTTTGACCAAAAACTTTGTTTAAGGTTAGGAAATGATATCTAATGGTGGGGATTGATATGTAATCATAATATAAGGTTGTTTAAGACATGTTTGGTGGGTAACAATGATAATTAAGTGGGTGAATAAGTATAAGGTATGAGGAGAAGTGATTCACTTAAGATTAAGTTTATAAGAACTTAAGGGGTGTTAGATGGGGATCATTAGTGACTAAGTGAGTTAAGTAAGTTAGCTTTATTGGAAAAGTAATTAACGACCTAAAATTGAATTAATGTTTTAGGGCTTGAGTATTTGGAACTTGGAGGAGAGTAAGCAACCGGACAACCAACGGTGAACGGTACAGTTCTTCTTATGACCTGCTTGCTAACGAGGTGTCCCTCGGCTTGTGTGCTATTTGTTTTTGTGTGCTCACTAAACAAGATAAAGCATGCAACCGGAACATTATGTTTATTGTATTGTTGTGTGATGTTTGAAAACTAACACAACTTACCGTGAGAACCTACTAACTAACGTTTAGTAAGGAATTGTGTGAGACTAAGGAACACTCCCTAATATTAGTTTGTTAAAAAAACCGAGAGAGGTTTAACCATCAAACATGGTCTTAAGACTTCTACTAACTGGTACTTGGGGGGAGTGAGGAACCCGGGACTGACTCCGGTCATGCATGCTAAGGAAAGGGGGTCGGTATCTAAAGCAGATCCGACTTCCGCTTAAGGACTTGTCTTCAGACTTGTAGCCTAGGGTCGGTTGACCGGCTCAGCTACATTGGACATCCAGTCCAAGGTAGGTGGCATTAAGATGGCGTAGGGGGATCTAGCCTACATCCCCAACAATTTAAGAATGTTGTTTATTGCCGGTAAGTGTCCTGCTGCTGGTTAGGGTTAACCAAGCCCTACGAAAATAAACAACGAACTAAGGGTTAACCAGTTCCCAATGAGAGAACGGTTGGCATATATAAGGTAAGGTTGAGATAAGTTGCAACCATTCCTATTTAAAGGATGGTTTGTATTATAAGACTGAGATATGCTACTTCCATTCCTTTTTAAAGGGTGGTTGTTTTCTAAGACTAAGATAAGACTAAGATTGAGGTAAGATAAGGATGGACTAAGATTAAGAGGAAACGTAACATAAGGAGTTAAATAATTAACTCACTAATTAAGGGAACACATTTAAGTCGTTCATTGTGTTTGAACTTTGATTGTTCATATTTGGCTTGTGGTTTATTGCACTTTCTATTATGTTGTGCATCTAATCAACCTCCATGCTATCGACAATTAGTCGTCGTAGCCACGTTAGCTTGGGGGCCATGAGAGGATCGTACCAGCATTCATGCTGACCCCCTTTGGGGGCTGTTTTTACTACACAGGTGAACGTCAGGAGGCGGCCGTCACGAGAGTAAGATGGGGTACAAGCGTTACGGGTTAAGTGTGTCCTACGAGTTGTGCATGTACACTCGTATGGCAATTTGAGTTAGTAAAGACGTATAAGATGTGAGGGGACTGTAAGGAGGATATGTACTTGGTTAAGATTGTATGTACTAATGTTAGGTATATTCTGTCAGTCAGACCGTGGCAAGGTCCTGGAGTGTAATGAATTCCGCTGTGACATGTATATATATATGTTGTTAAGTCGCGAGACCACATTTGGATTGAGATGGGGTGTTACAGTACGTGTCGTCTAGCAAGGAATAGCTCCATTAGGGTAGAACCCTCAAGGGCCAAATGACGCAATAATGTGATCTAACCAATGTGATGTGTTAATTTATGTTTGTATCCTGTTCATTGGATGTGTGATTTATAAGCATGATATGTGTGTATAGTTTCATGCATATTTTTAAATATAATTGACCGCATGCTCAGACGACAAATAGTTGTGCGTGGCCCGGTAGCATGCGGGCTGCAGGATTACCGTACCAGCAAAGGTGCTGACCCTCTTTGGGGGCCCCCATACTTTTCAGGTACAAGGCAGCTGGCAGCCGTTTGAGAGTAGGACGGGGTAACAGTTTATGTATGGGTGGTTATTTAGTTTAGCGTGATATCGACAATGGAATGTATTAGACTCGGTACAGTTTGGTTTGTAATTGTATTTGTATTCAGAATGTAAAGGACTTGTAAATGTAAAGTGTAGTGCTCGGCAATCTTGTCCATCAGACCGGTACACTGTGTAAGTAATAGCCTTGTTAGCCACGTGGGTGGCTAATGGCGTGTAACACCCATGGATTAAGTTAAGTGTTGAGTTGTAATTCCGCTGCTAAATGTGGTTAAGTACGGTGTTCACAGTTGGGGTGTTACACACTTCATTTGTTATCTTGCATGTTTCAGGTGAAGCATTTTGAGGAGATTTTACGCAAGGTGGGAAATGGCTTTACTGATGTCTATTCTCTTCCTTTTGATTGGATCGAGAAGATGCGCCCTATATATGACTCTGGTATGCTGCGTATACCCACATTTTTTAACGTGATATTATTCCTATGAATGATTATCGATTATATCAGCTATTTAGTTATTCATCTTGTTCCTTCGAACCATTCTCCGACCTAATATCAGAATGCAATGTTATTGTTGAAACATTGAATTTTTCACTTTTAATTGCTTTTGACAAACCATTAGGATATAGCCACTCCAGGCACTCATCATGGTAGGTTAAGGATCATCATTCCTGTCGAGCCTGACTTTGTGACAGCAAGCAGAGCACAAAGATTGAGCTGCTATTGTGTTTTTTCCTTACTTTACTTCTTTAAAACTACTGATTCATCCGTGTTCTGTGTAATCATAGAGAAATGGCAGCTATTGTGTTTTTTCTAAGTTTGTAGTACATTATTGTGTCCTTTCTTGAAGTTATATAAGTTTTGTGGTGCTGAAATGAGGGGATATTGTTGTACACATAAGTACTGCATCAGTGAATACATTCAATATATTCAAAAATTGAAGTTCCCTTGATTTCACTACTGGCTTACTATTTACAAATTGTTATTGGTTTAAATATAATATTATCATTGATATTTAACATTTTGTAGCAATTTAATCTTTTAATTTTTTTTCAAAATAAAAGAACAACCGGGGTGACTTTTCAGTTGCCTCTAATGATGGTAAACAACTAAGGCAAGTTAAACCAATTGCCTTACATCCATAGATCAAGGGAGGCAAGTTTTTAACCTTGCCTCAGTTATTGATGGTCAACAGGGGCGAGTAAAATAGGTTGCCTTCGTTGCTTATTCTCTACACAGACCAATAGAGGCGAGTAACACTAGTTGCCTCCGTTGCTTGTTCTCTACAAAGACCAAGGGAGGTGACTATTTACTCTTGCATCGTTTGTGTAATATCAACGGCGGCAAGTAACACTGTTTGCCTCCCTTGTTGATTGCGGTAGGGATTCCTCACACAGATCAACGGAGGTGAGATAAGCAAGTTGCCTCGGTAGTTTGAGAGCAATGAAGGCGAGTTGGTGCTTGCCTCAATTGTTAAAGATCAATGGAGGCAAGTAAAGTTGCCTCTGTAGGTAAAATCAACAGAGGCAACTCTTTTAATCGCCTCCATTGAAATACCCCGAACTTAAATATAGCGATTAAAATAATCCTAATACATATTAAAGGCCTAATGATGCCTAAGTAATATTGGTAAGGAAAAATAAATCCAAAAGAAATGAAGAAATGCTTAAAAAGCGAAAAACGCTTAATAAGCGTTAAATAACTGTAGGAGGTATGAGATCTCGGTTAGTGTATTATATGGATTCCTAAGGCTTAATATGGCCTAAATAATATATGGGAACAACTCCCGAAGAAAACGGATCCAAATAATGTATTAAAACGCTAATAGAGCTTTAGCGCACGGTTTTTGAGAAAGCCCGAAAACGTGACTTTAAGTGGTCAAACAAACCCGTAAAAATTATAAATCATTAAATAACAATAATTAAGCATTAATGGAAGCTTAATAACCAATAAAACTAAAGAAACGAGAAAATTCCAGAAAACAGGCCCGGTTAGTGAATAGTACCAAAACCGGGTAAATTAACGAGCGCTTTCCGTAAAAGACGAAAAAATGCTCCAGCTAGTATACATTTGTGGGCCGGTTTTTAAGAGCTAAATAAGCTCTCTCTCTCTCACACACACACACATACTAGCTAATTAAATAAGGGGGCAAAAAGCAAAAAGGTGGATAAAGTAAAAAGGTACCCACCTTTTCTCTCACCTCACTCTCTCATTTCTCTTTTCTCTTTCTTCTTCCTCCCTTCCCAGCCGATTTTCTCCTCTCTCTCTGGCTGGTTGGCGATTTTCGAAGCTCCCAAATAACAAAAATGGCTTCCCTTCTTCTCTTGCATGCATGCCGCTCCATCGCCATTTGAGCTCCAAATGCAAAAATAACCACATATTCTTACTCCCCTCATCATTCTCTACACTTCCCTCTTTTTAGAATTTCAAAATGAGGAAGCTCATCTCCATGGGTTTTCCCCATTCAAAGAGAAAATAGCATCAATGGGTAGCTTGGAGTCTCCTCTCTCCATTAAGGTAAAAATCTCCATGAAAAACTCAAGTTTCCTCCACCTTCTTTTGTAACCAATTTCTACCCCATTATAATGCTCCATTTTTTCTCTCTCCTTTGAGCATCAATTCAACCTTCCAATGGTGGTGGAATCACCTTCTTGAACCAAGGGCTAAAATCCCTCTTAAAAGCTTCAAAAGGTAAACCCTAGAAATTGTGTTTTAAGCCTTTCAATGAACTAGCATTAATCTAAGGGTTAGTATGTTAATTACACTTGTTTTGTGTGGTTTGGGTGATGGGAATGGAGTTTGGAAACTCCATTCCCCATATGGCCGATATGTGCAAGAAAGAGAGAAGGAGGAGAATTGGAAAAGAATGAAGGAAATTAAGAGCTTAAGGTAAGAGCTTCTTCCTAATGCTAATTTTTAATGCATTATAGTAATGGGAATGGGTAAACTAATTAAAGAACCCAAAATATTGTAATAGTATTGCAGTTGTGGAAGTTTGAGTATTTGTGAGCTAAGTATTTGGATTGTAGGCCTTAGAGCCAAATAATTGTGTATGTGTATTGATATTGTGGTTTGAGGAAGTAATGATGTATTGTTATTGATTTGATTGCTGGTAGGACCCTTGAATGGGTGTGGCTAGATTAGGAAAGAATTTGGTGAGAAAGTATGTGTGTGGATAAGTAAGGAATGTAGGTAAACTATGGCAAAATTTAGTAGGAAATGTGCATTTATGGATGATTTGGTGAATGGTAAAACCAAGGTATGTTTTCGATTAAGTAGGGATGTTTAGTAACCATGGAGTAGTATTTGTAGCATATGAATGAAAGGATATAAAATCTGTAGCAAATAGCATGTGAAATGCATTGGAAAAACTAGGTAAAGGGTTAGAGTTGGTAACCTTGAAAGTGGGGATTTAACTTGGGTATAGGTAGTGCATATGTCTAGGATGTAAAGTATTGCATTGAGAATGCTAGAAGTAGCATTGGTAGAGGGAGTATTGAATGGTAACGGCTAGAGTAAAAATCTGTAGCAAAGGAGGAGTAAAAACTGATGCAAGTGCTGGAATGAAAATGAAGAAAAATGTGTAAGTGAATCTAGAATTAAGTAAGGATTTTGGTGGATGAACCAAGGGGATTTAGAGGGTCTAATTAGTGCTAAAACATGTGTAATTATATGTAGGAAGATTGAGGAAGAAATGGGTAAGAAAAGAGGTGAAAAACAAAATCTGTAGGCAAGTTCTACTACCGACCAACCCAGCAGGTAGGATCGGTCGTGGGTCGGTCGGGGCTTAAAATCACTGGAACGAACTTTCTGACTTCGACCGACCCAGACGGGTGAGTCGGTCGTGGGTCGGTCGGACAAAATCCTTAGGAGTCGAAGTTTTTGACTTCGACCGACCCAAAGGTTGGGTCGGTTGGTGGGTCGGTCGGTCGGGTAAGTCTGGAGGACGGAAAAACTTACTGAAATGGACCGACCCAAGGGGTTGGGTAGGTCGGTGGGTCGGTCGGCCCTAACTTACAAAAAAATAATAATATAATAATCATATGTATGTATATATATATTATTATATTATAATATAGATATGTACATATATGGGACTTTAGTAATACACCATTAATGTAACAATAATGGTAAGAAAGTAAGTATATGAGTAAGAAAACAAGTATGAGAAGTAATTAGGAAAGTTGTAAGTTTTTAAAGACATTAAGTTAAACCGAAATAACGGGATGACGGGGTAAGTACGAGAGTAGTAATTATGTATGTACTGTAATGCTTAGTATTAATTGAACCATTTGGCATGTAGTCATTGGTTCGAGAATAAGACTCGAGGAACGGGAGTGAACCAAAGGAACAAGGGAACACCCGGTAAAGTAAATCTCGGTGAAAGGTATGATTTCTTCATGCTCTGTATCCTAACCTAGTTACCCCAATTTGTGTGCTTATTTGATCACCTAAATAAGATAAATGCATGAATCAGACTTTATTGCACTTACTTGTGCTTGTTTATATTGTTCTTGATATATTTGTCTTGAACATTTAGTTTGTATAATTCATGAAATGAATGGATGAAGATGAAGTGTGTATGTACCTTGTAGTGTACTTGTGTAATGTATTGTACCTTGTATGGATGTGTATTTGAGTAATGTATTTTGTGTGGCTTGGATGTGTTGACTTCTACTAATTTCTAACTACCTAACTCCTAACGTAAGTATTGAGTAAATTGGAATGAGTAGAAGTCCGATATTGTTTCGGCCACGTGTGAGGATGAGGAGACACAAGAGGTTGGATCCGATTCCTGGCTCTTAAACTTTTCCACGGCCCAAACCCCTTAAATGGGTAGCATCCTGGATTAGTGAGCCAAGTAAAGCCCGGTGGTGGGACGGTGTAGTCCCTGCCCGGAGGTCCCGACGACTTGACTTGAGTAAGTAGTAAGTAAAGTATGTATGAGTAATGGTCTAGGCTGGTGTAAGTCATTGACCCCGAGTAAAAGAGTAATCTCCACCCGATTAACCCGGGTGAACAAACGGAGCTAACAAGTATTGTGTATGTATTGTGTATGCGTATTTCAGCGAAGGTAAGTAAGTATTGGTTGACTTGTATTGTCTTCCGTGTATGTATTGAAGTGTATGTATGTATTCATTGTGTAGTACTGTAGTATGATGTATGAAAGCATGTATGCATGTATGTATAAATAAAATGAATTGCATGTATTCGACCAAGTGGTCGGCGTACCCTCGCTAGTACGCGGGGTATGCGGAAGTCATATGCAGCGTAAGCTGAGCCCATAGGGGCAATGTTTTTGGTTGTCCAGGTACCGAAGCAGACATGGTTATGGTAAGAGACTTGTAGCTACATTTAGATAGCTAGAAAGAGAATTGTAGATAATAGAGAATTGTATACGGCTTGTAGCCTTAGTTGTAGGAATGTACCAAGGGGTATACCATTATGTATTTGGAAGTATGTAGTTTGTGAGGAATTGGTAGAAGTAGACTCTTAGTGAGTATGTATGCACTTGGATGAAGTATTGCATTTGTATTCGGAATTTAGTAAACTCGGTATGTTATATTGTATTGTATGGTATTGTAATGGTGTATTGTGTTGAATGGAAGTTGTAGTACCCGTGTAACACCCCTCTCCTTAAACACGTAGTAATCTGTCTCGTAGCAATAAATAAAACATCTTACAGCGGAAGAAATAACAACAACAACAATACTCACTCGGGTGTCACCGGCCATTACTCGCCCGTGCGAGTAACGAAGCCAAACTATATCCAACAACCAAACAAAAACAAACTGCTAACCGCTGTGATAAAGAGGTAACTCCTATACATCATACTAAGTTCATACACCATAACGTCGACAAGTGAGCGTCTACCCAATCCCGATTATACATAACCGTACCATAATACAATTCCCAGTCTGACATCGTTATACAAATAAACTCCATGTGCGGTAATTAAAATAAACACTAACTACCCTGTTCCCGCACTTCGGCTTCGGCGATAATCAACAACCTGCACAATGAGTGTAGTCTCGGCAATAAACGCTGAGTATGCCGGGCCTAGACCTTAATGGTCACTTAGTCATTTTAACCATCTTATTATTAGATTGGTTTCATGCTTTTCCATTTTACAGTTATAATCAATACTGTAATATACATGCATAAATATACATAATCATCCATCCTAACATTCATAAACACTTAACCATCCACCCAATTCAACAGTCATAAAATATCACAAACAACAATTGTATATCGAACATATCGAATAATAATACTGAATAAACGCCGTGGTGAACACCATCCTAAGTTAATTTAATTTGGCCTTCAAGGCCCCATCCATCCAAACCATGTTAATTAAATACCAGTTGGGCATCATGTTGAGACAACCCGATAACCTCACCATGGACAGTAGTCCTCCCGTACACACAAAGGTGCTCATTTCGCCGGAGGTCCGGAGGCCCCTGACTATTCTCTTTGCCTCGTAAGGCGTCCATATAAAGGCCGTAGCCACCTGACCCATGATCCAAATAGGGCTCGTTGGGTATAAACCTGGAGCGGAACCCGATCGGGAACCCCTCAGTGATCATAAATGCGCAACCAGGTAGTTCGTAAACTACACTGGATTCCTCACCTCATCTCACACCATCTCTCTCTCATAATGTTTAAGATATGCTCTTAGTCTTATGGAGAATATAATTATTAATTAGCTGCCCAATGGGTCTCACGCATACCTAGAAGTAATCTAGGTTATATTCATGTTCGAGATCCATGCTCTAGAGACCGACAATGTCGTGACTCATACCTAAGTGTTTTACTTAGGTTACCATATACTTAATATTAATACTAAGGGTATTATATCAAGTAACCGTCATGTTATCACATTAAACGCCTATGTATGTTCATATAAGTCGATCTATAGTCGACGTAGTGTTAGTCCCGTAGGACGCTCGTGCATAAATAATTAATGCAGCAACATATAATCACATACACGTATCCAAAACACATAACACACAAGTGATATCAACCAAATCCGAGCCCTAGGAATTCCTTAGGACAAACCGGATCAAACCCCTTTACATACCGTACACCTCAGACCTAGGATGCGCAGTGTAGTTCACTAGCTCGTCAAGCGCCTTCGTCTGAAGTATGATCTAAACGGTAATAAACTATAAGTCAGTCTCCATGACTAACTACATCAGGTATTTCCGAATAACAAGTAACCCCAACAGTTCATCCCCGGATTTCTACAGTTAATTGTTACGGGTTTCTCTAAACCTGTCGGCTTGTTACTAAAACTCGTATGTCGAAATGTTCCGACTGTTAAGTTTAATTCGTTATATTTCTTTAATCTTATCCATCATTTAATTTAGGTATACAACCTATAGTTGCATGTATGCATGCATTACTTATTATATTGTATTATTTTTCCACCATCCATTATAATACATTGTGTTATATAATCCATTATCTTCAGTAAACTATATTTCCATTCAAAGACTTATAACATATAGTTTATAAACTATTTTTATGTAATAATCTCCACCATTATATTATTTGATTTCCAACCATAATATATATCCATCCTTATATACATTATTCTCGCATATGTATATATTTACCATATAGGTAAGTTCCATGAGTTATAAAACTCTTATATTATATGTTACATTTTATCATCTTATATTGGATGATTATTCCCATTAGTTGTATTATATTATACAACTTATATTAAGATTATTATCCTAATATTATGTAACAATTTATGTTGTATAATTACAACTCCTAAGGTTTATTCAATATATACCTTAGTTTATAAATCTTATTTATTTATTTATAGCTTGTCACATTATTTAATGTGTATATCCTTACTTATATTAATTCCATTTAAAACCATTAACACCATATAATTGTTATAACATTTATAACATTGTAGACCTTAGTCTAAAATTCATTTTCCAACTCTTATAATTCGGTACAGCCCTTCCTTTTATTTTAATTTCATTTTGACCACATAACATTATGTAATGTTATACCATATACTAATATCATATATTATGATATTTTTATTTCCTTTAATTCATAACCTATAGTTTTTATACAAAACTATTTATATTGTCGCATAGGCATATACATTTATACTTTATTCTTTTCCATAATCCATAGTTTCCTTTATTTACAAAATCACCCCATAATTTATACCATGTTATATATATCATATAATATAACATTTTTAACTTATAAAAGGGTATAACCTTTGGTTTTATTTTTTGTAAAATTTCTGAATAGACCTTGTCTGATTATAAATTAATTTCCAACCCCTTTAACTTTCCAAATTTATAATTTGACCCCATACATAATGTTATGTAATATATATCATATATTATAACATTTTAAACCTTAATATAAATATAACCTATGGTTATATATTATTAAAAATTGCGATCAGACCCTAGTTGTTCTATATTATTTTTCTAACCCACCAAGTTTCTAGAATTGCCATTTGGCCCTACTTATAACATATAGTTTTATAATATCATTAAAACTATATATTATACATATATCTTATTAAATACTCTTATATAATTCTAAAAATCACCAAATTTTACCCAAGGGTTATAATTAACATTACTAACCATATACTTTCGGTATTTTACATTTCCACCCCATCTACTATTCCAAAGTTTCATAATGACATAATAACTATATATTATACATATATAGTTTATTTTAAATTCCAAAATCAACCAAATAAATTCCTAAAAATTCCTAATAGCCCATGGGTGTTTATAATACCATTTTACACCCTTTAGTTTCGGTAATAACATATTCACCACATATGTTATTGTAACACCCCATCCAAACAACATACACACTTAACAACAAACTGCAGCGGAAAACAAACTTCAACACATTACTTAACTTCTTGGTGTACACGCCGTTAACCACCCACGTGGCTAACAAGGCTAATACATATACATTGTACCGGTCTGATGGGCTAAATTCCCGAGCGACTACACATTACTATCCCTTTCCATTAACAACAAAACAACATACACCTTTCAACTGCACCGAGTATTCACAAACTGATGCCGATAACAGTTTCGGTCTTACTACGCCTACTGTATATATACACTTAAATGATTACCCATGTACAACGACTACCCGTCCTACTCTCAAATGGCTTCCAGCACTTCGTACCTGAAATAAGAAAAGAAGAGAAAGGGGTGGCCCCCAAGGGGCTCAGCACCTTTGCTGGTATGGTAATCCCGCAGCCCACATGCTACCGGGCCACGCACAACTAATTGTCGTCTTAGCATGCGGTTGATTATATTTAAATCGTGCACGCAACTGTAAACACACAACACACAACATTTCGCCTCAATGGGCTCAATACGGATAATACATCCTTATTTGATAAGTCACTCATGGTATTCATTATCCCTAGAGTGTTTCTCCTCTAATGGAGCTACTTCCTTAATAGACGACACTTACCCGTTATTCGGGTTATCCTTAAACGTCTTTTATCACAAACTGGGATTCATATCCATGATCCACATACTCCACATTTTACAACATATAACATGCATCCCATAACACACATACAACACTTTCACGTTTCAACGTGCACATAATAACATCGCAATAGAAATTGTATTACAACAACATCACATAACATAACGGGAATGGTTCTCTTAGGAACCGACCCAAAATTGTGTAATACACTGGTGAGCCTAGAGAATGTTGCCAGTCTCATGATAAGCTCGTTACATAACTCGTTACCATCTCGTTAAATGAGCGGATAACTTAACACAAGGTGTCTCGGATATAGTGATCCAAGCACACCGAACAAACATAACATAGTATGCCCCTGTGGCCCGACGTGAGTCAGTAATAGCCTTGGTTAAGCTAAAGGGAAGGTTGGAAACCAAATTGGAAAACAACCATAACATACGGAGAGGATCGAACCTGATATGACAACGACCCCCATACTCACACGCGTGGCCGGAACAGACCGGACTCCTCACTCCCCCCGTTAGCACTTGTCAGAAGTTCATCATTGAACTTAGTTAAACAATCACAACATTGGGTTAAGTCTTGTTAGACACACACAAGGGAAGGGAGAGTCCACATTCACACACAAACATCACACACAAACATCACATAACTAACTCACACATAGCCGTGGTTAGAACGTTCCTTAGGTCGGACGTTATCACCGGATACCGTTCTCTTACGTTTACCTAATAGTGGTGAACTAGCCCTTCAAGCGCATTCGAGGTTACCGGTATCGGCACGTAATGTAACACCCCTATAATAATAAAACAACAGCGGAAAATAAACTAAAGGTGCTACAGACCACGGGCTCCAAACACCCGTACCAACCTCACCAATTACAACCTTTACAATCAACTAAGTTACGGTCTGAACTTCGAGAAAACTTAACAAAACATAACAATAAAACACATTCGCTCTCCACAAAACCTAGTCCCATCCCAAACGCTCATTCTCTTCGTGGCCACCTGTAAGTCAATTCGTACCTGCAAGATGAAACCAAGCAGCCCACCCTAAAAGGGGCGGGTCAGTTCCCTGGAATGGAACTGGTACAATTCTCCAAAAACAAACTTATAAAACATAATCTTCAAAAAAAAAGTAACATGAAAATAAACTCTTAAAAGTAAACAGATATAGAGCACTTCAAAACAATCAAGTAAAAGAGAAAAGAAAACAAGACAAAGATTGAAATACCCCAAACCTAAGTATGCTAAGTGAACATCAAATTATGATGTAGTAGGGCTAAAATATGCCTTAGAATGATTGGTAGTCAATTTAAACCAAGGAAAAACAAAAAGTGCCTTAAAGGCAATCAGGGCAAAAACGTGCTCTAAGCTTGGAGAGACTTGGGTGAGTACCCAAATATCATGATAAGACCTTAGTAATATCCTAATGGTCATTTTAAATCAATTAGCAAAGAAAACCAAGCTTGAAAACAGTTAAAACACAAAATGTGCTTTAAGAATTCTTAAAGCACATTTTTGAGAAATTGTCTTAGAATTGAGTTTTGAGTGGCTAAATGTCCATCATTACTCTTTAATCAACATGTGTACTAATTAGTATCACATTAGGAGGTCTAAATCAATGGGAAATCAAAATTTCCCGATTATGTGCCTTGCTTAGTGAATAGTAACTATTTAGTGACTAGTTTAAGTTTTAATAATCATAAGTCAATTAATTGGTCAACCAAAGACCATGTTAGCCTTATATTAAGAGGGTGGCCGGTTTTATGTGGGGAGTCACCACATGAGTCATCAAATGAGAAAGGAAAGAAGAGATAAGTAAAGAAGTTACTATTTGCTTTATAAAAGCAAAATATCTTATATTAGCTCACTTTTCTCCTCTTCCTCCATTTCTCTTTCACCCACGGTTTCTTCTTCTTCTCTCTGTTCCAAAACCGAGAGTGCTGCCCTCCATGGTTCTCCATCTTCAATCACTTGCCAAATACAACTCCAAGCTCCAAATCAAAAACTAAACACATATTATTCTTAGTTAGGTCAAGACCTATCTTTCTATCTTTTCAAATCTTTCAAAGCTCCATTTTGGTGCCATGAGAAAACTCCATTGATGGAGGAAAATCAAGTTTGAAGAGCTCATTAGCTTCTCCATTCTCTTAAGGTAAAGAAAATGTAAGAAAAACCAAGTTTCCATCACTTTTCTTACATGGCCGAAAATCACTACTCATGGGGCCTTGTTTTTATGCCTTGTTCTAGCTTGATTTATTCACCAAGGACTAGTGGATGTCCTATTTCATTCAATGCCAAAGTCTACATTGAGACTTCAAAGGTAATCATCCACTTTTATGCCTTAGAACACATTTCTAACCTAGGTTTTTATTCCTTGAGGTTAGTACATTGTTTAGTACTCATATGAGTCCTTGAATATTGGTTAGAACATTGGCAAGGGGAATTTAAGTGGTGGCCGAGATCTAAGCAAGAAGAAGGCCTAAGGAGGAGATTGAGATAAGCTTGAGGAAACAAGGTAAAATGCTTACCTAATGGTGGTTTAAGTTTTAAGGAATGAGTTTAGATGAGTACCAATGTAGCCTAGGGCTTACATTAGGTAATGGGTTTTGTAACCTAAGAAAAAGAACTTAAACAAGCTTATGAACTTGTGACTAAGGAGCTAATGAGAATGACTTAGTAATATAAGTTTAAGGTGGTTTTTAAGAGCATTATAACTACTATGAGATTGATGAGTGTATTTGCAGGTTGAAAGCTTATACATGTGGGAAATTCAGTGTTTAAGTTTAAGTCATTTAAGGGCCTAAGAGCCATGTCATTTAAGAGCCTTAGTGCTATGCAATTTAAGATTATTGCAATATATTGAGTTTGTTGTGAATGAGTTGGTTTGGGTGATGAGATATGATGAGGAAGAACTTGAGGTGTGTGTGAGATTATTGTGTGAGAAAAACAATGCTTATGGGCATGATAAGATGCTAGAGAAGCTATGGCAAAATTTGAGTAGAAAACAAAGTGTTTAAGTGGTAGTGGTGAGCTAGTATGCCCTAGGGTTACTAGGGAGCATGAAAAGAAATTGGGTGGAAATGAATTAACTAAGGAGTTCTTGAGGTTTAAAATGACCTAGAGATGTCTAGGAGGAATTAGAGGATTGGTGAGTGTTTTGAGCACACCAAAATCATGAGATGAGGAATATAAGACTTGAGCATAAGTTTAAGGAGAAGGTATGATGCTTAAGGTGATTAAGATATGTTCTAAGGGAATATAATGACTAAGGAAGTACTAGGAAGTTTTAGAGATTGTCTTGATGAAGAGGGGTAAGATAAAGTGTTGGAATGAGTGGTAATGACTTAGGCACTACCTTGGGGGATTTAGGAATCAAGAGAATGTAATTGAGTATTTAGAACTTAGGCAAATGTTGGTAAACAACTAGGAAGGAAATAAGGTGTTGGTGTATGGAAGCTTAAGCTTGTGAAGGAACTTTTAGTAAATGCTTGGAAGAGTTTTAGATAGTGAGAGATGCTTGGGAGATGATGTTATAGTGGTGAGGAAAACATTGGCATAGTGGTTACATTAAGTATGAACCACCACCTAGAAACCTAGAGGAAAGCATTACAAAGTGCATTATTACAAGGAAAATGCATAATGACTAAGGTGGATTTTGGTGGATGATTTAAGGTATTTAAAGGAGGTTATAAGGTGGGTTTAAGGTGCCAAGATGGTGTTGGACCTATTAGGACACTTGTGGAAGAGTTTGGAATTGGAAGAGCAATGTAAGAGGAAAATCTGTAGTGGACCGACCCAGGGTCCGACCCAGTTCTGGGTCGGTCGGACCTTGCTAACCCAGCAGAAATGTTTCGGCAATAGACCGACCCATAAGGATGGGTCGGTCGGTGGGTCGGTCGGGCAAGATTTAATGAAGGAAAATGTTTCGGCAGAGGACCGACCCAGAGGGTTTTGGGTCGGTCGGTTTAGCTTTGGGTCGGTCGGATGGGTTTCAAAAGACGGAAGAGTTTCTGTAATGGACCGACCCAGGGGTTGGGTCGGTCGGTGGGTCGGTCGACCCTTAACACTTAGAAAAAAAAAAGAAATTTTGAATTCTAAGAATGGCAATGGGTAATAAGGTATGCCTTGGTAGGGTAGTAATGATTGAGACCCTAAGAACTTAAGAGATTAAGCTAAGTTAAGTATAAACTTGAAAGTTTAAGATTAAGTTTGTAAGATTAAGTGTAAGACCTAAGAGGTGTTAGGTGGGGATCATTAAGGAATTAAGTAAGTTAAACAAGCTAAGTAAGTCATATTAAGTTAAGTGATTAACAACCTAAAACTGAATGAATGTTTTAGGACTTGGAATTTGGACTCCGGAAGAGAGTAAGCAACCGAACGACCAACGGTGAACGGTACAGTTGTTTCTTCTTGTGACCTGCTTGCTAACGAGGTGTCCCTCGGCTTGTGTGCTATTGTTTTTGTGCTCACTAAACAAGATAAAGCATGCAACCGGAACATATTATATATATGTATTGTATTGTTGTGTGATGTTTGAAAACTAACACACATACCGTGAGAACTTACTAACCAATGTTTAGTAAGAATTGAGTGAGACTAAGGAACGCCCCCTAATGAGGGACGATATGAACCGAAAGAGGTCAACCAACAAACATGGTCTTGAGACTATTACTAACTGAACTTGAGTGAGGAATCCGGAATGGTACCGGCACATGTGTATTGGGGAAGTCGGTATCCTTATCAAATACCGTCTTCCAAAGTTGACTTGTCCTCGGACTCGTCGCCTAGAGTCGACATATAGACTCGACCTCCTCGGACTTCTTGTTTTAGGAGGGAGGCATACTGAGATGGTGTAGTGGGATCTACCTAAATGCCCAACTAATTCTAACAAATATTGTTTATGTAAACCAATGGAGCTGATAACTCATTGGTTAGGGTTACGTGACCCGACAGATAAACAATGAATTAAGGAACAACCTTTCTAATTAAAGAACGGTTGACTTAATTGAGATGAGATTTGAGATAAGTTACAACCATTTCTACTTAAAGAATGGTCTGTATTCTAAGACTGAGATAAGTTACAACCAATCCCTTCCAGGAACGGTTTGTATATTGAGATTAAGTTAAGATTAAGATTAAGGTAAGGTTAAGTTAAGTTACAATCATTCCTTTTTAAAGGATGATTTGTATATTGAGATTAAGATTAAGACAAGCTACATCCACTCCTTATTAAAGGATGGTTGTTTCTAAGATTAGATAAGAATCAGATCGAGGTAAGATAAGGATGAACTAAGATTAAGAGGAATATTACTTAAGGAGTTAAATAGCTAACTCTCTAATTAAGGGAACGCATTTAAGTCGTTCATTGTGTGTGAACTTTGATTGTTCATATCTGAGTTGTTGTTTACTGCACTTTCTATTATGTTGTGCATTTAATCAACCTCCATGCTATCGACAATTAGTCGTCGTAGCCACGTTAGCTTGGGGGCCATGAGAGGATAGTACCAGCATTCGTGCTGACCCCCTCGGGGGCTTCTTTTTACTACACAGGTGAACATCAGGAGGCGGCTGTCGCAGAGAGTAAGAAGAGGATACAGCTGTTAAGGGTTTATGTGGCCTACGAGTTGTGCATGTACACTCGTATGGCAATTAGTTAGTAAGATGTATAGGTTGTGAGCGGATTGTAAGAAGGTTATGTAAATGGTTATGGTTGTTAGACTAATGTTCGGTATATTCTGTAGTCAGACCGTGGCAAGGTCCTGGATTGTAAAGAATTCCGCTGTGACATGTGTATATATATACTGTTAAGTTGCGAGACCACATTTGGATTGAGTTGGGGTGTTACAAAAAGTGGTATCAGAGCGTAGTTACGCTCTGAAGACAAGGAATTACCGAACTTAGGAAGATATTGAGGTTGAGATTGAGTTACGGGTTAAGGGTTGAGAGATATGTGAGGTGCGTTAGCCAGGACTCCCCGGTGTTTACCGGATATCCATAGTACCTAGGCCCGCCCTCCACATCCCTAACCCTAATATGTGGAACAAACGCCAGAGAGAAGAAAGCCTTCTCTTACTCGGGGAAACCCGATCTGGCAGTTAGCTAACAGTAGCAATACGAGAAACAATTTGTTGTACAACAGTTAGGAGAATTGGGAGATTTTTTAATGGAGCGCAACAGAGAAACAGGCGCTACCTATGGAATACTATCAGTAAGGGAACGGTAATTACCGGCAACATGGGTCGACATGCTACGCAGTCGAATAACCCGATACCAATGGTAAGGAAGCACTACGCGTGCAATGATAAGGAAATGATAAGAGGCATGAGTACCGGACAGCGGTCCGAGTGAGCATAACAGTAGGATAATACAGCATGAGGATTAAGATTACTGGAAGGCCAGCTAAGGAACGGGAACACTATAAATGTATACCGAAATAGGACTACGATGTAGTGCCTAAAGGAATCATTACATAACCACAACAAAATGTGTGGAGACAGAGCGAGGATTAAGACATAAGAAAATATTAAGGGGTTCCCTCAGAAAGAGGAACGCCCTGGTAGATGACAGTACTGTCAAACCAAGGAAACTGCCGGATGGACGGTTATCCAAATAAGAGATTATCGAAGGAGTCCCGAGGACTACCAATTACATGGAAATTAGAAGGAAGTGTCACTACCGATGTACCTTGTACCAATAACCCATCCTGCATGGCGCACTTGCCATAGCAAGTGCTACCACGGTTAAGCCACACGAAAAGCCATCAAGGCGAAATAGGAGAACGCTACAGTTGTAGCATATATTAATACCGGATTGTAAATCCATAAGAAAAAATAAGACCTTGGAAAGGCCCGACGGCCTGACCATGATGAGATGAACCGACACATCAGCCAGCAGGGAGCTGAGCTTAGACGAAATACTAAACCATATGAATATAGCAACGGTAATAACCCTACAACAACAACCGACAGTGTGGTAAGAACACCAAACCCGGATCTCAAGGAGGAACCTAAGAGATCGCTCAATAATTCGAGCAAAGCACTACGTAAATAACAACATTCATGGAATGTATCAAGAGATACAATAAAGGTAGTCGATTGAACGACTTACAACGAAAACGGGATGAGACTCCCGGAGTGACCATTAAGGACACCAATGACAACATTCTTCAATGAAGATGTTGGAAAACCCGGAAATCAAGGATAAAAGAAATAAACATAAGCTATAACCTACTAAGAATTAAAGTCGTACAACCCTGGAAAAGGAAAGCTCAGAGGACTACCCCACAGAGCGGGCATAGTCGAGCCGAACAATGATGAATGACAGTTAACACTGTTTTTAACTCATTAACACCCAAGTATGATTGATCATCAACGGGTGGCGTAGTCAACGAAGTTGAACGAAGCGTTGAGATGGGAGTATAAGATACAGGATTATATCCAACTTGACACCTTAAGGCAAACGCCTAATGCGAACCTAACTTTGACTATTAAAAGACATAAGTCTAATAAAATGACAGCATTGTCAAAGACATTAAGTAACCTCAGAACACCTGAACAACTTCCATAGCCGGAAGCAGGATGCAGCAACTTACCATGAAACCCGATATTACATTTAGTATGTAACCTAACGGTGGATGAAGTTCCAGAACCAGAATCTCATAAGGAAGACCTGCAGATGAGTAAGAGTACAAATAATGAACTGAGACATTAAGCATTAGGAGCCTACGAGCCAAGGATGTTAACCACATCAGAGCCCGAGGCGCAGTAAGTTATAAGAGAGCTTATTTAAGCCATGAGGAACTACAATGCGTAGATATGAACGGTTACCAAACCTATAATTTAGATTGGGAAAAACAATACCAAGAAAGGTACCAATGAGAATATTGAGATAATGCTAAGGACAGGAGCGGAGAACGAACCATGCCTTTTAGGGTGGGGATACCTCTCCTTGTTGTGAGGCCATGAGTGGGAATGAACCCCTCAAAAGGGCTTTCACTATTAGAGAAAATACACTTTATTTAGAAAATGGAAACTATGAACCTTGAGATTACTTTAGAACATACCAGATACCTTGAGTAATAAGGAAGGTCGCACAGATAGACCCATATCCAACACCCAGGATGTAAGAATTGTAATGATCAGAGATAAACATTGTGACTGCACATTATGGCACGTCAATTGATCAATGCTCAGAAGAGCTTGATCAGTGGATGACTTCTTCAGTAACCAGTTAAATACATGGTAGATAACATCACTAAGGATGAAAGAAAGCGAAAGAATTAGCCTACTTACGAATCTGAGATTGGAGCAGAACATCTTTATCAAGAGTCAACTATTTTACAACACGTACGACAACCGCCATACCGGAATGAGAGAACTCCCAGTGTGTTTACACCAAGAAGGGATTGAGTATAAGGTAAGACATTAGAATAAGTGAAGAGGTTGCACCATTAATGGGCAACATGGTAAAGGCCAACTACCACGGTAGTAGTGGTCGTGAGTACAATAGTTAGATAAGTGGATTAAGTCATGGTGCGCGGTAAGGCGACCATTATGTATGAGCCGTCAAATATTGACACTGAGGCAATTAGATTTATGAGTTAAGACCAGCATAAGTAAGAAAATAAGATGGTAGACGAACTGAGCGTGATGCCAGTAGTCTGGACCTGGTTAGGTAAGATTTCGCAGGAAGCACACTACCCATTCCTTAAGGAACTGGAAGTGCTTTCCTAAGAAGAATATGAGAGAAAAGAGGCTCTATGGAAAGACCTCAATATTAAGAGACCGAATCAATACGGAATACAGAAAGCTAGAGCATACCATACCCAAACACAGTAATGGATTCCCTTGATTAACTTCAAGAAGAACAATAAATGTTATTATGGAACGATGAAAGAGGAGATCGACAACAGAATACTTCATAATTAGCAATAGCTAAACGTGTGACGGACACTATGAGTTTACTAAAACGAGACGTGGGACGACTGCACCCCACAGGGGCTTGCAGGCCTGACACGCTCATTTATGAGTTAGTTGGGTAAGTAGTAATGTACCAGTAAGGTACCCCATGCATGTGAACGAGTGGTGTAAGGAACACGGGAAGTAGTCGACTCCGTACCACCGACAACGACGCAAGATCAGACAAGAGCAGCTACTACCACAAACAGTCGAAGAGAAGAATTCAGTTGAACCAGTAACGCAAGGGAATCAGAGAACAGATAATTAAGGACTATGAAGTGCGAGAAGCACGGATTGTTAAGTATAGACATAGGACATGTCTTAAGATGAGTAAGATTAGACTGTAAAGTGCAATAAGCACTAAACAGTAGTTTGAGATAAGAATCATCCCAGACCAAAGGTCAGTTGGGGAAACAATTTAGACATTCGAGAAAATACTAAGAGTATGAGCATAAAATCTCCAAGGAGAATAGATAGACGAGTTACAACTCATCAAGGCCGTGTATATATAAAGATAACACGTGTCCATTGAGAGACTAATATTCCTAAACAGTAAGGATGCAGAAGGATATACAATGCTATCAAAAGCTAAGTGAGGCAGTTAAGCCTAAGAACATCAGAGTGGCGCAGCGAAAGCTAGCAGATCACTACCTTTGAGATTAGACCAAACTAAGTTAAGGAAACGGTATAAGTACCGTTAAGAATCCTCGATACAAGACTAAGTCATTTCTGATCGAATTATAAGTAAGATAGATGACGTGGAAGCTAGAATGCTTGGTAGAATTAGACATCTTGAACTTATGTTCAAAGATCATAACGTGATTACGTGGGCGTAATCCATTTTAAGGGGGGTAGAGCGAAAACCGCTTAGCGTATGTTTGTGTACTGAGTACATAAACTACGATGTGCATAGCACAAAATAATTTGAGAATATGTTTTACATAAACATTTTAAGATAAACCATGGTTATTGCACACAGAAGATGTGAATACCATACATATTAAGTACCTATCTTGTTAACTCCGGTGTGAGTACAAGTTAAGAGAATTAAGGAAGAGGATTAAGGAGACTTAAGGAATAAGGAATATATGAGGTATAAGTCGATATGAGACTATGTGTGAGATAAGAATAAGATAACACTATGAGATATTATTTGATATGAGCATGAGGAAGGATATAGTAATGATATGTGGTATGAGACTGATATGGAATTTAGTAGGAATTTAAGTCTGGAGGTAGTTACTAAGAGATGAATTGAGAATGTTTGATGGACTTAGTCCACACTTTGGAGATGTATTGATTATGATTAGAAGAACTAAAAAGATAGAAAATTGGACATGAGTGAATTAACTGATGTTTGAAAATGACGTGGGAGGTGGAACTTGATTTTCTAGGGATCAAGGGAAACCGAACACAAATTGGAGTGGAAGGATGGTTCTACACTGATGCTGATCACATCAGGGTAGGATTATTCCTGAAACTCCCTACCAGTGGTCACAAGTAAATCACACTAAGGATAGAGGCCTTAGGATAAAAAAAATGAAATTGGAGTTGCTTGTATTTTTAATTAGAGGAATTATTCCTCACATGACCTCGTAAAAAGGATTACCTTTTTACTGAGTCTCGCCCATGAAGTCGAGGACGCACGAGCCTTTGTCTTCGGACCGGTGACATGGGGAGAGCAGCGTGTTTTGTATTCTAGCCCATGGTGACGAGGACGAATGAGCCATTGTCTACGGACCGGTGACATGGGAGAATACGTTGGAAGTTATGTGAATGTTTTAATCATCAAAAGGAACAAAAGGAATTTTGAGTGCTACACATGCTTAAGCATGTTGTGTGATATTTAAGAATAAGCATATGGTGGACTTAAGGATCAATGAGATTAAGTATACATAAGTATGATCTATATGATCTAAGGAATGAGGTAAGACATGTATTCTAATGAGATAAGATGCATGGGAACTTTGGGGACAAAGTTCTTTTAAGGGGGGTAGATTGAAATACCCCAAACCTAAGTATGCTAAGTAAACATCAAATCATGATGTATAAGGCTAAAATATGCCTTAGAAAGATTGGTAGACAATTTAAACCAAGGAAAACACAAAAGTGCCTTAAAGGCAATCAGGGCAAAAACGTGCTCTAAGCTTGGAGAGACTTGGGTGAGTACCCAAATATCATGATAAGACCTTAGTAATATCCTAATGGTCATTTTAAATCAATTAGCAAAGAAAACCAAGCTTGAAAACAAGTTAAAACACAAAATGTGCTTTAAGAATTCTTAAAGCACATTTTTGAGAAATTGTCTTAGAATTGAGTTTTGAGTGGCTAAATGTCCATCATTACTCTTTAATCAACATGTGTACTAATTAGTATCACATTAGGAGGTCTAAATCAATGGGAAATCAAAAATTTCCCGATTATGTGCCTTGATTAGTGAATAGTAACTATTTAGTGACTAGTTTAAGTTTTAATCAATATAAGTCAATTAATTGGTCAACAAAGACCATGTTAGCCTTATATTAAAGGGTGGCCGGTTTTTATGTGGGGAGTCACCACATGAGTCATCAAATGAGAAAGGAAAAGAAGAGATAAGTAAAGAAGTTACTATTTGCTTTATTAAAGCAAATATCTTATATTAGCTACCTTTTCTCCTCTTTCTTCATTTCTCTCTTCACCCACGGTTTCTTCTTCTTCTCTCTGTTCCAAACCGAGAGCTGCCTCCATGTTCTCCATCTTCAATCACTTGCCAAATACAACTCCAAGCTCCAAATCAAAAACTAAACATTTATTCTTAGTTAGGTCAAGACCTATCTTTCTATCTTTTCAAATCTTTCAAAGCTCCATTTTGGTGCCATGAGAAAACTCCATTGATGGGGGAAAATCAAGTTTGAAGAGCTCATTAGCTTCTCCATTCTCTTAAGGTAAAGAAAATGTAAGAAAAACCATGTTTCCATCATTTCTACATGGCCGAAAATTCCTACTCATGGGGCCTTGTTTTTATGCCTTGTTCTAGCTTGATTTATTCACCAAGGGCTAGAGGAGGTCCTATTTCATTCAATCCAAGTCTACTTGAGACTCAAGGTAATCATCCTTTTATGCCTTAGAACACATTTAACCTAGGTTTTATTCCTTAAGGTTAGTGTATTGTTTAGTCTCATATGAGTCCTTGATATTGATTAGAACATTGGCAAGGAATTTGAGTGGTGGCCGATATCATTCAAGAAGAAGGTCTAAGGAGGAGATTAGATAAGCTTGAGGAAACAAGGTAAAATGCTTACCTAATGGTGGTTTAAGTTAAGGAATGAGTTTTAGATAAATACCAATGTGCTAGGCTTACATTGTGTTTGGGTTATATAACCTAAGAAAAAGAACTTAAACAAGCTTATGAACTTGTGATAAGGAGCTAATGAGAATGAGTTAGTAATATAAGTTTAAGGTGGATTTTAAGAGCATTATAACTACTATGAGATTGATGAGTGTATTTGCAGGTTGAAAGCTTATATGTGGGAAATTCAGTGTTTAAGTTTAAGTCATTTAAGGGCCTAAGAGCCATGTCATTTAAGAGCCTTAGTGCTATGCAATTTAAGATTATTGCAATATATTGAGTTGTGTGAATGAGTTGATTTGGATGAGAATATGATGAGAAGAACTTGATGTGTGTGTGAGATTTTGTGAGAAAAACAATGCATTTGGGCATGATAAGATACTAGAGGAGCTATGGCAAATTTGAGTAGAAAACAAGTGTTTAAGTGGTAGGTGGTGAGTAATATGCCTAGGATTTACTAGGGTCATGAAGAATTTGAGTGGAAATGAGTTAACTAAGGAGTTCTTGAGGTTTAGAATGACCTAGAGATGTCTAGGAGGAATTAGAGGATGGTGAGTGTTTTGAGCACACCAAAATCATGAGATGAGGAATATAAGACTTGAGCATAAGTTTAAGGAGAAGGTATGATGCTTAAGGTGATTAAGATATGTTCTAAGGGAATAATGACTAAGGAAGTACTAGGAAGTTTTAGAGATTGTCTTGATGAAGAGGGGTAAGATAAAGTGTTGGAATGAGTGGTAATGACTTAGGCATTACCTTGGGGGATTTAGGAATCAAGAGAATGTAATTGAGTATTTAGAACTTAGGCAAATGTTGGTAAACAACTAGGAAGGAAATAAGGTGTTGGTGTATGGAAGCTTAAGCTTGTGAAGGAACTTTTAGTAAATGCTTGAAAGAGTTTTAGATAGTGAGAGATGCTTGGGAGATGATGTTATAGTGGTGAGGAAAACATTGGCATAGTGGTTACATTAAGTATGAACCACCACCTAGAAACCTAGAGGAAAGCATTACAAGAGTAGCATTATTACAAGGAAAATGCATAATGACTAAGGTGGATTTTGGTGGATGATTTAAGGTATTTAAAGGAGGTTATAAGGTGGGTTTAAGGTGCCAAGATGGTGTTGGACCTATTAGGACACTTGTGGAAGAGTTTGGAATTGAAGAGCAATTTAAGAGGAAAATCTGTAGTGGACCGACCCAGGGTCCGACCCAGTTCTGGGTCGGTCGGACCTTGCTAACCCAGCAGAATGTTTCGGCAATAGACCGACCCATAAGGATGGGTCGGTCGGTGGGTCGGTCGGGCAAGATTTAATGAAGGAAAATGTTTCGGCAGGGACCGACCCAGAGGGTTTTGGGTCGGTCGGTTTAGCTTTGGGTCGGTCGGATGGTTTCAAAGACGGAAGAGTTTCTGTAATGGACCGACCCAGGGGTTGGGTCGGTCGGTGGGTCGGTCGACCCTTAACACTTAGAAAAAAAAAAGAAATTTTGAATTCTAAGAATGGCAATGGGTAATAAGGTATGCCTTTGGTAGGGTAGTAATGATTGAGACCCTAAGAACTTAAGAGATTAAGCTAAGTTAAGTATAAACTTGAAAGTTTAAGATTAAGTTTGTAAGATTAAGAGTAAGACCTAAGAGGAGTTAGGTGGGGATCATTAAGTGAATTAAGTAAGTTAAACAAGCTAAGTAAGTTATTAAGTTAAGTGATTAACAACCTAAAACTGAATGAATGTTTTAGGACTTGGAATTTGGACTCCAGAAGAGAGTAAGCAACCGAACGACCAACGGTGAACGGTACAGTTGTTTCTTCTTGTGACCTGCTTGCTAACGAGGTGTCCCTCGGCTTGTGTGCTATTTGTTTTGTGTGCTCACTAAACAAGATAAAGCATGCAACCGGAACATATTATATATATTATTGTTTGTTGTGTGATGTTTGAAAACTAACACAACATACCGTGAGAACTTACTACCAATGTTAGTAAGAAATTGAGTGAGAATAAGGAACGCCCCCTAATGAGGGACGATATGAACCGAAAGAGGTTAACCAACAAACATGGTCTTGAGACTATTACTAACTGAACTTGAGTGAGGAATCCGGAATGGTACCGGCACATGTGTATTGGGGGAAGTCGGTATCCTTATCAAATACCGTCTTCCAAAGATGACTTGTCCTCGGACTCGTCGCCTAGAGTCGACAATAGACTCGACCTCCTCGGACTTCTTGTTTTAGGAGGGAGGCATACTGAGATGGTGTAGTGGGATCTACCTAAATGCCCAACTAATTCTAATAAATATTGTTTATGTAAACCAATGGAGCTGATAACTCATTGGTTAGGGTACGTGACCCGACAGATAAACAATGGATTAAGGTAACATTCTAATTAAAGAACGGTTGACTTAATTGAGATGAGATTTGAGATAAGGTTGAGATAAGATACAACCATCTCTTTAAAGAATGGTTTGTATTCTAAGACTGAGATAAGTTACAACCAATCCCTTCCAGGAACGGTTTGTATATTGAGATTAAGTTAAGATTAAGATTAAGTAAGGTTAAGTTAAGTTACAATCATTCCTTTTAAAGGATGATTGTATTATTAGATTAAGATTAACAAGCTACATCCACTCCTTATTAAGGATGGTTTGTTTCTAAGATTAAGATAAGAATCAGATGAGGTAAGATAAGGATGAACTAAGTTAAGAGGGAATATTACTTAAGGAGTTAAATAGCTACCTCTAATTAAGGGAACGCATTTAAGTCGTTCATTGTGTGTGAACTTTGATTGTTCATATCTGAGTTGTTGTTTACTGCACTTCTATTATGTTGTGCATTTAATCAACCTCCATGCTATCGACAATTAGTCGTCGTAGCCACGTTAGCTTGGGGGCCATGAGAGGATAGTACCAGCATTCGTGCTGACCCCCTCGGGGGCTTCTTTTTACTACACAGGGAACATCAGGAGGCGGCTCGCAGGAGTAAGAAGAGGATACAGCTGTTAAGGGTTAGTGTGGCCTACGAGTTGTGCATGTACACTCGTATGGCAATTGAGTTAGTAAATGTATAGGTTGTGAGGGATTGTAAGAAGGTTATGTAAATGGTTATGGTTGTTAGACTAATGTTCGGTATATTTCTGTAGTCAGGACCGTGGCAAGGTCCTGGATTGTAAAGAATTCCGCTGTGACATGTGTATATATATACTGTTAAGTTGGCGAGACCACATTTGGATTGAGTTGGGGTGTTACAAAGATAGAGATAGAGAACTTCCAAAACAAGTCATCCACTTAAGTAGTCACACCCCATAGTTAGTAAGCATCCATTGTTGATGTTAGAACCAATTCCCATTAGGAGTAGAAAAACCCAGATAGTCACAAAGGACTAGGAATGATAAAGTAGATCCAAGAACCAAGAACTCGAGAGTGGAATAATTCAACTGGGAGAGATGGCCCCACCGCCAATCACGTCCTTTTAGGACAGGGGATATACAGCCCCTCACTGTTTATCACGTCCACTAAGGACAGGGGATATACAGCCCTCACTGTTCATCACGTCCACTAAGGACAGGGGATATACAGCCCCTCACTGTCAAATATCAATGCCCCTATGGGCGAGGGATATACAGCCCCCTACTGTTACCATTAAAGACCGCGCGCACGTCGAAAGAAAGATTTCCAAGATTGACCTTTTCCAAAATCCCGCTAGATCACCAACTACCCAGAGCAATACCAAAACACTCAGTCCTACAGAGTGCAGAAGCGTAAACCCTAAGCAGCCAATGTCTAACGGGCAACCAAATAGAAGGAACCAATACCCATGTAAGTTCCACATCCAAGGCTCAGTTAGTCACACAAGCTGGGTTAGTCACACAACCATTTCCTTTTTTAGAAGTTCCTCTTAAAGCCAGTTAGCGTTTTCCAAAACATTCCACAAGTCAATCAGCCAAAATAACGTAGTACGAGAAACCGTACAAAACATTCCATAAAGTCCAAAACACAACAAGCTGAGTACGAGAAATCGTACCTGGGTAACGTTGTAGCAGTTCTAATCAACTTGCGCAAACAATCAACAGTACTCTGAAGAATATTAAAGGTAACTTACTATCAATAACCCGTACCCTAAGCAAAACTTAAATGAATTCTTCTCTCTTATCTCCAAATCTCAATTATCTTATAAGCCCTCGCTTAAATGTTATGTATAACCTTTGACTTATTTTAGAAGGTTGTATAGCCCAAGGTTGTAGGATCAAGGAATGTATTTTATTAACACTTGTTAATTGTTCCACCCTTATCCACTTTACCCATACATAACCATAATTCTCACATTAAGACCTTTATAACATAAGTGCATTATACGTTATTCAATCAACCTTAGAATTTCAATAACAATTCTTAAGCTCAATACTTTTATTCTTACTTTAGGACATACATCGTGTTATGACCAATGATGGGTTTATCATAGAATACTATACTATTATTTCACAATTTATTGACTATGTATCTTTATCAATATCTACTAGATAATCCATTGTAACTAAGTTTTCCCCCTTAACTTAATTAAGATCTACATCCCGTATACTGAAATCGTAGTGTTGTAGATGCACCTTAGTATAACTTATTTGAGCTACTAAACTCAATTATCTTATCTTTAATTCAGAATGGCCTTTAATTACAACCATCTACTAATCTTGTCATAAGTTGTTAAATTACTTTTCATCTTGAAATAACCAATTATAGTTAACTCAAACTTATCGAACTCTCACATTTAGTATCCACAAGGTATATTATTTACTTAACCATATCTTTATAATAAGGTGTTTTAAGATAACCTTTTATGTATCCTTACTTACATTTAATTCCCTAACTGTTTTACTTTTATACACATTCTCTCTATAGACCATGTATAATCCTTTTGTATTAAACTTCGTTAAACTCAAGTCTTAAATACATTTTATATTGTTTACAAAACCTAAGGTTTCAAAAGAATAACTTAATAAATTAATTTCCTTTATTGTATTAGGATGGACATTATATCTTAGCATAAGGTAGAATTTATCAAAGAATTAAATTCTAGTTCGTAAGTGAATTGTTAATTATTTAATAAGATAATCTATTATGAAAAATCCCATCCCTTATATTCAAATGACACATTAATATTTCCCGTGTCAAAGGTAAATCCTTATAGCCTCTTATGTAACTTAGTTCCTCTAAATAAAGGTTCAAAGGTTTATGTATCTAATTTCTACTTACAAACCTTTTAGTAAATCTTTAACTATTATGTACAACACTTATTTATAAACTCACATCTTGAATATTAGTAATAAATGTATTTTATATGGCTAACTAATTCTAAGAAACTTAAGGATTATTATTTAGAGTAATTTCCTAATCATAGTTTACTATAGTCTTATACCATAATCCCTTTTAATGATTTTATCTCAAAATATTAAGTTATTACTCAATACTAATAAATATTAAGAAATGATTAAATCTAGACTTATTATCATCTTCACATTTAGATGTAAAAGTAACTCATTTACTTTATTTTTTTTATATATAAGAACATTTAAATGTAAAAGTATTTCATTCCTTTTATATTAATTATATAATAATCTATTTGTGTAACACTTTATGTAAACTAATTCCAAATATTCCTAAATTTCAACTTATTAATTTCTTAACCAAATTATAGATTTACTTGTGGTCATTGACTAAATTTATACGTATATTTAAATACTGTTTATATAAATCTTAGAAATTCAAAGATAACTAAAAACTCAACCTATCCATAAATTAATACCACCCTCATATAATATTCTTTTATTAGTATCATGTAGAGGTTTAGTTTAACTCATTAATTCCTTCTATCCCATTTTCTATAAGGTATTTTATTTCTTTTATTTATTTTATTATCGTATATATATATATATATTATCCTTCTATTATATTTCTCACAAGGATGTTATTACCTTTATCTATTTTTATTGTATTTATATATATATATATACATATACCTACACATATTAAGATTTATCGAGAACATTCTTTAAGAATTCAATTATATTTAATTATATCTAATATCTTTTAGACATATCCAAAACTGATTTATGGTTTATAAAATAAAGTATTTCCCTTAGTTTAGTTAAACATATTAGCTTCCATATTATATATAATAAACAAAATGTAGTTTAGTTAAATTCCTTGATAGTTTCTATTTATTTCTCTCATATAAATATATACATAAATATATGAACAATTTTTACTTCACTTAAAGTTAATACCCAAAATATTTATAAACATACTGTTTAAATGTTAATTAGTCTTATTATATTTTCCCAACCTATAAAGTTCATTAATCAACTATACTTTAATTTTTGATTACATTAAAAACTATATATTATAAGTTATTCTTATGAAAAACTCACAAACACAATTTTTAAAACCTTTTCCCGTTGCCCAAAAATTCCCAAACTTAATATCAGTAACTATAACATTTAGAGATATTATAAAATTTTTGTTTCATAAAAATATCTTTTTAATTTAGCCAAATAATTCCAGAAAACCCGTAACTTATAAAAATCATAACTTACGTTTAAAAACTCCAAACCCTTAATAATTTATATCAAAATAAAACTACATAAAATAAGGAATCTATGGTTAAAATTGCAAGTCAAAATACATTCGGGAAGATATTTAAAATTAATTAAACAAGTTAGGGTTATTTACTGAAATCTATAGAAACTAAATAAACTAAATCTGAACGTTTTAATCTCGGCCGTCCGTTTCTCCTAACTACAATCGACGGCCCTGGTTTATCGAGTTCTTCAGCGAATCCCCACATCCACCGCGAGTACTAATTCGACGATAACTCCAAATCTACAGACGAAATTGAGTGATTGTTGTTTCTATGGATTCGAAATCGAATTCCGGTTCTAATGGTACCGATTTCCCCAATTTTCATGCAGTATTCATCAAGATTCGAGGTTGATACGAGAGTTAGGGTTTATATTTGAACAGGATACGATTCGGATATTAATTCGTCAAATTCTCCTAATCTAGAGCGTAATTGACACAATTGAAACATGGGTTAGGTCGAAATCACAACTACGAACAACAATATCGGAAAAATTTGGTCGGAGACTCACCGGATTGTGCGAATTTGGTGAATTCGAAATCGGAAACTGGAAAAAGGCTCGAGCTTGACCGTGTTTGGGTAGCCTACTTTGCGACTCTATAACTTTCGGTACAGATTGAGTTAGGCCGTGTTCTTTGGCTCAATCGAAAGATGGGACATAGATCTACCAATGATAACAAGAACTCAATCTAATATGCATTATACAGAAAGAATTTGACCCGAAAGTTACGAGTTTACCTCTCTGTTTCCGGTATGATTTTATGTGCTGAAAATATCCGGAACTTTGAGCGACTATAACTTCCAACGGTTATGAATCAGGCTTGGGAATAAACATGAAAGTTGTAGATGGATTAGTGATCTACACAACGAGCTAAAGAAATCGAAATTTGGTTGAAAGACGAGGAAGTTATGGCAAGACGAACATTACCTGAAATCGGATGAAACTGGAAACTGGGTTACGAAACTCGACAGTTTGACAACTTTGGATCAACTTTCCCGTCGATGTAGAAGGATTTAGGGCTTGTATGAGTTATGATTGTAAAAGGGAATTAAGGAGAAGAGTGGTGAAGACGGCACGGGAAAATTCGAAGTAACGAGAGAGATATAGCCGTCACAAGTTAGGTCAAAATCGGTGGTTGTTAGAGAAAAACCAGGAGATAGAACCGACTAAGTGTTGGGGCGCACGAGAGGCTGACACGTGGCAGTTTATGAAATTTTGGCTCTAAACTTCAAACTAGCATAACTTTGGCTAGGATGATCCGTTTTTGACGTTCTTTTTATCATCTTCATGGTTTTCCATAACCTATTTTTTTGTATAGGTTTCATGGCCTGGTTTGACCATTCTCAAAAAGTCAACTCTAGCAAGGCTTAATAAGCTTTAAGGTTTCTAGAATTTTATATTGACTTTTATATTTCCAAACAATGTTCCAACACTTCCTAAAATCTTTATAATATATTTGGAGTGTTTAGAAATTTCCCCAAGATTTATTGACTTATAAATCTTATTATTAAATTCATAATACTATAGATATATATAATAATTAGGAGAAAACCCCTAAATAAATTTCACAACCCCTTATATTAATTTAATATTCATAATTCCATATAATAATTTAATATTCATAATTCCATATAATAATTTAATATTCATAATTCCATATAATAATTTAATACTTAATAGTATTATTACAGGTTTAATAAAAGAAATCCCCTAAATTAATTTAAATTAATTTAGGGGTATTTCAGCATATCCCCCTTAAAAGAAACTTCGCCTCGAAGTTTAAAAAAACAACTAATAAGCACTCACACCGCTTCGGGTGTGCTGAGACAATAAAGTTCCAATGAAGTTCCATACCAAACCAATCCTTTATTTCCATCCACTTCCATAACAACATTCCACTCAAGATTACTCAAAATCAAACTGAATCAGGATATACCAAGATATAACATGATGAAAATCAAAAGTCACATACTGAGTCATAATGCAAAAACCACAAGCACATACAAACACCTCTCATTCTGCTAATACTGTTCTCCCTTTGCTAATAATGCAACGAGGCATAATCCGGATGAGAAAACGAAGGAGGAGTATGCCAGCATATCCCCCTTAAAAGAGCTAAGGTACGCCCTCGTACCGCTACTAATGGCACATTCAAAGAATTCAACACCTTATTAACCAGCTTTGTTGAATTTTACTGCACCGTTGATTATATCTATGATCGTTATATATATCTGTATCTCTTGATTGTTATGTATTTGTATTTCCTTGGTGGTTATAAAATTTTATCTTATGATTATTATCCATTCATTTAATGACTGATACGAATTATATGTCCATATATGATCATTTATCATATCAATTATATTACTAAGCTATACCTCGGGTGTAACGTACTTGAGTAGTTTAACATAATATTCCCGATCATTTAATAATCCTCAATAATCTTCCAAAATTATCTTCAAAGGTTTATTAGCCAACCATATGTTAAAACTCTATAAGATAAATATTTTCTGTGACTTTTCAAGTTTCAATTGTTTCTATGTTTACTTTATAAAATTTACTTATTATATAACTTCACCCAAGGCAGAATTTTAGAAAGTTCGTCCAAAATCTGATTCCTTTATCTTAAAATTTATACATTATATATATATATATATATATATATATATATATTTAAGGTAGGGACCCTGTATAAAATTTTAGGTCAAATGCATTAGTCTAATGAAAACTCACTCACTCTTGATAATTATTTTCCTTAAGGTTTGCTCTATGTAAGTATTCTTCTGATTATTAAATCTTAGTACTCTCTTAGACAATGGTGGCTTTTGGTAAATATCACTCTTAGTGTGTCTTTTAAAATTTTATACCTGTATAATGTTAAACTTCCAAGTAACATGAGGATTTTCAATCTTTAAGTAACTCTCAATTTTTTTTAAGATGCTCAATACTCAAGTATTTAAGGATCAATGATACTTAATTTAGTATTACTCTTCTCTTCACTCAATCTTTAAGTAACTTCTTTTATTGATTTTTTTTTATCCAACCAGGGGTAGATGTTGCATCTTGGAGTACCCAAACTTAATCCCCTTCCTCCATATATAGGTATTTTTCACCAAAGATTTAACTCAATAAACCCTTTACATTTATGAGTTTTAATACCGGATCTTAAGATACAAATATTGATTTGTTCATTGTGGTTAGCAATGAGATATGCCTAGCTCAAGATTTCATGATGGTAACGTCTTACCACCACTTCCCCTCAAGTTCAACACAATCCATCACCTGCGTAGAAGATTATTTACAGTTAGATGACAAGGCTTGTCTAGCCCCTAAACTTCTAGAAGTGGGTGTGCACCCCCACTACTTTCAGCCTAGGAGTTCGTCGCACCAGGCACTTCCCGTAGGGTGTTAGGTTTATGTGTTTTCTTTCTAAAGTTAACATAGAGTTTTAATGTGTTTTACAGGTTCAGATGTTGATCTTTACTAATACGCTACTAGTTCTTGTTAGCTTAATAACTTTCTAGACTTAAGATTTATCTTAAACATTATCTTTAGGTAATGAATTGATACCAAGTAGTTCATGAGATTTATTTTCAAACTTTAAAGGAGTTGAAGTACTTTCACATAATATCAATACTAATTTAATTATGTAAAGTTCTATTTGTATACTGTTTTCAACCAAAAGTATTCTTTACAATTCCAGGAATTTGTGTACTAGCTTTTAAAGGATTGCATTTTTTTTTAGCAATGTATTCTCCATGAGCATGCTTTTGAAAAATAGCTTAATATTTGGTTTATCTCAACCAAAATCTTATCGTACTTAATATAGGATGTTCCAAACTTATATATATGTATATATATATTTTCTGTAGTTTATTGTTGGGACGGTATAACAACACATCACACTCAACAGACATTCACAAAGAAAAGTGTGTAAAGGAATCGTTCACAATTCCAAAAAGGGTTAGGAGTCGTGCCTTACTGGAGTCCTCACTTCCCAATTCTACCCCAGTTCCCCAGTTTTAAGTGCACCTATAATCTAAGTATTTCACTCGGCTTGTTTTCTCGGGTTCAGAGCGTAACTACGCTCTGATACCACTTTCTGTAACACCCCTATAATAATAAAACAACAGCGGAAAATAAACTAAAGGTGCTACAGACCATCGGGCTCCAAACACCCGGTACCAACCTCACCAATTACAACCTTTACAATCAACTAAGTTACGGTCTGAACTTCGAGAAAACTTAACAAAACATAACAATAAAACACATTCGCTCTCCACAAAACCTAGTCCCATCCCAAACGCTCATTCTCTTCGTGGCCACCTGTAAGTCAATTCGTACCTGCAAGATGAAACCAAGCAGCCCACCCCAAAAGGGGCGGGTCAGTTCCCTGGAATGGAACTGGTACAATTCTCCAAAAACAAACTTATAAAACATAACTCTTCAAAATAAAAAGTAACATGAAAATAAACTCTTAAAAGTAAAACAGAGATAGAGCACTTCAAAACAATCAAGTAAAAGAGAAAAGAAAACAAGACAAAGATAGAGATAGAGAACTTCCAAAACAAGTCATCCACTTAAGTAGTCACACCCCATAGTTAGTAAGCATCCATTGTTGATGTTAGAACCAATTCCCATTAGGAGTAGAAAAACCCAGATAGTCACAAAGGACTAGGAATGATAAAGTAGATCCAAGAACCAAGAACTCGAGAGTGGAATAATTCAACTGGGAGAGATGGCCCCCACCGCCAATCACGTCCTTTTAGGACAGGGGATATACAGCCCCTCACTGTTTATCACGTCCACTAAGGACAGGGGATATACAGCCCCTCACTGTTCATCACGTCCACTAAGGACAGGGGATATACAGCCCCTCACTGTCAAATATCAATGCCCCTATGGGCGAGGGATATACAGCCCCCTACTGTTACCATTAAAGACGCGCGCACGTCGAAAGAAAGATTTCCAAGATTGACCTTTTCCAAAAATCCCGCTAGATCACCAACTACCCAGAGCAATACCAAAACACTCAGTCCTACAGAGTGCAGAAGCGTAAACCCTAAGCAGCCAATGTCTAACGGGCAACCAAATAGAAGGAACCAATACCCATGTAAGTTCCACATCCAAGGCTCAGTTAGTCACACAAGCTGGGTCAGTCACACAACCATTTCCTTTTTTAGAAGTTCCTCTTAAAGCCAGTTAGCGTTTTCCAAAACATTCCACAAGTCAATCAGCCAAAATAACGTAGTACGAGAAACCGTACAAAACATTCCATAAAGTCCAAAACACAACAAGCTGAGTACGAGAAATCGTACCTGGGTAACGTTGTAGCAGTTCTAATCAACTTGCGCAAACAATCAACAGTACTCTGAAGAATATTAAAGGTAACTTACTATCAATAACCCGTACCCTAAGCAAAACTTAAATGAATTCTTCTCTCTTATCTCCAAATCTCAATTATCTTATAAGCCCTCGCTTAAATGTTATGTATAACCTTTGACTTATTTTAGAAGGTTGTATAGCCCAAGGTTGTAGGATCAAGGAATGTATTTTATTAACACTTGTTAATTGTTCCACCCTTATCCACTTTACCCATACCTAACCATAATTCTCACATTAAAGACCTTTATAACATAAGTGCATTATACGTTATTCAATCAACCTTAGAATTTCAATAACAATTCTTAAGCTCAATACTTTTATTCTTACTTTAGGACATACATCGTGTTATGACCAATGATGGGTTTATCATAGAATACTATACTATTATTTCACAATTTATTGACTATGTATCTTTATCAATATCTACTAGATAATCCATTATAACTAAGTTTTCCCCCTTAACTTAATTAAGATCTACATCCCGTATACTGAAATCGTAGTGTTGTAGATGCACCTTAGTATAACTTATTTGAGCTACTAAACTCAATTATCTTATCTTTAATTCAGAATGGCCTTTAATTACAACCATCTACTAATCTTGTCATAAGTTGTTAAATTACTTTTCATCTTGAAATAACCATATTATAGTTAACTCAAACTTATCGAACTCTCACATTTAGTATCCACAAGGTATATTATTTACTTAACCATATCTTTATAATAAGGTGTTTTAAGATAACCTTTTATGTATCCTTACTTACATTTAATTCCCTAACTGTTTTACTTTTATACACATTCTCTCTATAGACCATGTATAATCCTTTTGTATTAAACTTCGTTAAACTCAAGTCTTAAATACATTTTATATTGTTTACAAAACCTAAGGTTTCAAAAGAATAACTTAATAAATTAATTTCCTTTATTGTATTTAGGATGGACATTATATCTTAGCATAAGGTAGAATTTATCAAAGAATTAAATTCTAGTTCGTAAGTGAAATTGTTAATTATTTAATAAGATAATCTATTATGAAAAATCCCCATACCTTATATTCAAATGACACATTAATATTTCCCGTGTCAAAAGGTAAATCCTTATAGCCTCTTATGTAACTTAGTTCCTCTAAATAAAGGTTCAAAGGTTTATGTATCTAATTTCTACTTACAAACCTTTTAGTAAATCTTTAACTATTATGTACAACACTTATTTATAAACTCACATCTTGAATATTAGTAATAAATGTATTTTATATGGCTAACTAATTCTAAGAAACTTAAGGATTATTATTTAGAGTAATTTCCTAATCATAGTTTACTATAGTCTTATTGTAACACCCATCCAACATTTACATACTTACAACAAACTGCAGCGGAAGAACAACCTCATCACATTACTTAACTTGTTGGTGTTACACGCCGTTAGCCACCCACGTGGCTAACAAGGCTAATACATACACAATGTATCGGTCTGATGGGCTAAATTCCCGAGCGACTATACATTGTTATTCCTTTACGTTAACAACAACAATAACGACATACACCTTTAACTATACCGAGTATTATAAACTGGTGCCGACAACAATATCGGTCTTACTACACCTACTGTATATGTATATACACACTTAAATAAATACCCATGTACAATGACTACCCGTCCTACTCTCGAACGGCTTCCAGCACTTCGTACCTGAAATAGGAAAAGAAGAGAAAGGGGTGGCCCCAAGGGGCTCAGCACCTTTGCTGGTATGGTAATCCCGCAGCCCACATGCTATCGGGCCACGCACAACTACTTGTCGTCTTAGCATGCGGTGATTATATTTGAATCATACATGTAACAACGAACACACATCACATAACAGACACACAACACTTAACATTTCGCCTCAATGGGCTCAACAATCGGATAATACATCCTACTTAATGAGTCACTCATGGTAATCATCATCCCTAGAGTGTTTCTCCTCCAACGGAGCTACTTCCTTAATAGGCGACACATACCCTTAAATCGGGTTATCCTTAAACGCCTTTTATCACACAACTGGGAACCATATCCATGATCCCACACTTCACATTTTACAACATATAACATACACTACATAACAAAACTTAACAACACTTTGCACGTTTCCATGTGCACAACATAACACCGCGATAAATATTGCATCACAACAAACACACCACACGGGAATGGTTCTCATAGGAACCGACCCAAACATCACCAATACACTGTTGAGCCTAGAGATTGTTGCCAGTCTCATGATAAGCTCGTTACATAACTCGTTACCGTTTCGTTAAATGAACGGTTAACTTAACACAAGGTGCCCTGGATATAGTGATCCAAGCACACCGAAACAAACATAACAATAGTATGCCCCTGTGGCCCGACGTGAGTCAGTAATAGCCTTGGTTAAGCTAAAGGGTAGGTTGGGAACCAAATTGGAAAACAACCAATACATACAGAGAGGATCGAACCTGCTATGACAACGACCCCCATACTCACACGCGTGGCCGGAACAGACCGGACTCCTCATTCCCCCCGTTAGCACTTATTAGAAGTTCATCTTTGAACTTTATTAAACATTCACAAACATTGAGTAAGTCTTGTCAGACATACACAAGGGAAAAGAAGTCATACATTCACATACAAACACCACGCACAAACATTACATATCTAACTCACGCATAGCCGTGGTTAGAACGTTCCTTAAGTCGGAAACGTTGTTACCGGATACCGTTCTCTTACGTTTACCTAGTAGTGGTTAACTAGCCCTTCAAGCGCATTAGAGGTTACCGGTATCGGCACGTAAACATACAATAACAATAATGACTGTAAACTCGTTTCATGGTTTATATCATAACGTGGCAAACATACAGAAAAACACATTGGCACACAAGCCGGTGTAATCCGATAGGACACAGGTTGCAAGAAAACCATACCTGTCACCGGAGTCCACTTTACCACGTCCATTTACGTTCCTCGAGCGATTCTCGAACAACTGTTAACATCACACGTGTTTTCATTAACATCGGGGTTTGCTTGATCATTTAATGTCAATGCTTAATTTTTCCCCGTTAACTTAGTTACATAACTTAACATTTTTAACTTGTTTTACTCTCACATTTTAGTACAACTTTTAACCCACTTAGGTGTCATTAAAACTCCCCTAACATGTCCTTAACATCCTTATACATCATTACCTACCAATCCCCATCATCATATATCATTTCATAACCTTAAACCATGTTTTTGGTCCGACCGACCCCGACCGACCCACAGCTGGGTCGGTCCATTACAGACCCCTTTTTACTTCCTTACAAACATGCCCGTCCGACCCACGTCCGACCCACCATTCTGGGTCGGTCCATGTGCGAACATTTTTCCACCTTTGTAACTTGACCGACCGACCCATGTCCGACCCACCCTTTTGGGTCGGACCATTACCGAACACATTCCAAACATTTTACAGAGGCTCGACCGACCCACAAACTGGGTCGGCCCCTGGGTCGGTCGCCTCCTAAACTTACCCAAACTTTGTCAAATCTTCACCAACTTTCTCCTAAGGCCTCTTAATGTGTTCTAACACCATTTGGCACTTCAAACACACCCTTAAGATATTCTTAAACACTCACAAAACTATTTTTTTCCTAATTCCTTAAACCTTTACTTATATCTCCACAAAATTCCTAACACTTACAATGTTTTCTCCTTATAATTTCTAGGTGGCATTTCACCTATAATGACCACAATACCAAGGTGTTTCCTCTACACCTTACCATCACCTCTCAACTTCTTTTCTTACTAACTAACTCTCCTCTTCACATCAAACCTAAACATCACTTGTTCCTTGAACATCAACATTACCTAAACCTTAAACAACTTCTCCAAGACTTTCACACATCCACTAAACACACATTGAATTCCTAGAACTTCAAGGACAACACCTAAATCCTTGCATCAATCTAAATCACCTTAATACATGTTTTCTTCTCCAGTAAACATTCATTCACCTTTGACACTTCCTAGTTCACCAAAACTTCCTTAAAACACTTAGAACTTCTCACACATTTTTTTCCAAATTTGGCCATAGCTTCTCTAGTATATACCTACATCCAAACACTTAGGTTTTCACCTTAATTCATTCAAGAACACCTAAAATCCATCAAACACATCTTTATACACAAACTTCACACATTTAGCACTACGTCACAATATAGTGCATAACTTAAATTGCTTGGCACTTAGGCCCTTAAATAACATGGCTCTTAGGCCCTTAAATTGCATAACCTTAAACACTGAATTTCCCACATAAATAATGCCTTTGACCTGCAAATACATACACCAAAACATATGTTCTTTTACTAGTCTCCTTGAGAACACTTTACTAGGTCACTCACCATTGGCTCCTTAGGTATTTTATCAAGCAAATCAAGCTCATTTTCCTAAGGCACTTAAACTACATTGAGATAGTTTGTTTACCTCTTTTTCCTCACAAATTCTTTCTTGGTTCCTTGTAAACCGGTGGGGTGTTTGGTTGTTTGTCAACTTCTAAACATTATACAAACAACATAATGAGTATTCAAGCATTATGCTTCATCTCATTGTAAACCCTAGTTACACATATTGTTTTAACACATTAAGGTAATTTTTACCTTGGAATTGGAAGAGAACTTGAATAAGTATCAAGAGAGGACTCCTCCTAGCCCTTGGAAGATCCAAATGAAGCTAAAACAAGCAAGATAAACACACCATGGTGAGGTGAATTTTCGGACAACACAAAACATGAAGGAAACTTGATTTTTCTTTGAGTTTCCTTACCTTGAAGCAAAGGAGAACAAGAATATGTGAAAAGATGAGCTCAAGCCTTCATGGTGATCTTCATGGCACCAAAATTGAGTTCTTGAGATTTGAAAAGAGGGAAGTGTAGAGCTTGACCTAACTAAGACAAATATGGTCTTGGAATTTGATTTGGCCAGGGAATCACAAGTTACAAGTGAAAGAAGATGAAGAATGAGTGTGGGCTGTTTGGAAACCGATGGATAGAGGAGGAAGAAGAGACCATCGTGGGAAATGAAGGAAGGAATGAGAGAATGAATACACTTTGCTTTTGGAGATATTTATGTACTAAAGTAACTTTCTTCTTTTACTTTCTTTTCCTTCCTTTCCTTTAATTGATTTACATGGTGGTGACTCACCTTACTACAAAAACCGGCCACCATTATAATAGAAGGGTAATATAGTCTTTATTGACTCATTTAATTACTTATAACATTATATGTTACATACTAGCTTGTGAAAATTACTATTCACAAATACAAGGCACATAGAAGTGAAATTTTTGATTTCCCACTAATATGGCCACCCAAATGTGATACTATATAGTACACATGTTAATTAAAGAGTAATGATGGACATTTAGCCATTCAAAACTCATTTACAAGACAATTTTTCAAAAACGTGCTTAAGACTCCTTAAAGCACATTTTTGTTTTAACTTGTTTTCAAGCTTGGTTTTTCTTTAGTAATTGGTTTAATATGTTCATTACCATATAAATAAGGTATAGGTATGACCATTAGGTCTTACACACTCATCCCAAGCTTAGAGCACATTTTTGCTCATATTGACTTTAAGGTATTCCTTATGTTTTATTTGGTTTAACTGTCCACCCAAGTTTCTTAAGGACTTATTTAGCCTTATTAAATCACAATTAATGTTATCAAGTCCTGGTAGGCTCTTTGGGTCCTAACCAAGTTCACTCATAGCTTAGAGCATGTTTTTGCTCAAGCTGTGCCTTAATGCTTTATTTGCATTTCTTATGGTTTAAATTGTTCACTGATGTTTCTAAGCACTTTTTAGCCTTTACATACCATAATTTGATATTTAAACCACATATCAAGGTTTGGGGTATTTCAATCTACCCCCCTTAAAAGAACTTCGTCCTCGAAGTTCACACTTTTACATATCATTCGATTAGAACACAGTAATCACTTGAAATAAACTTCCTTAACCAAACACACTTTACATCACAACCTCGGACTTGATGGTCCGGCAACACATTTACATCCACACATAACATAACATATCCAAATGATAACCTCGGCTCATGGTCCGGGTATCTTAAACACTTACACATACATAACACCCCCTTTGACTCACTGGTCTTGGTAACATAACAACATTTGGACACATAGGTCCCCACAACATAACAGTCTTAGACACATAGGTCTATGTAACACCACTCATTTAGACTCATAGGCCTTGATAGTATCACTTTAGGAAATCCAAGTCAAAACAACATTCATTTCACATACCACACAACATGTCAGAGCATGTATAGCAATCAAAAATCCTTGATATACACTGTGATCCCGCAGAACACTGGTCGATGGACACCTTCCGTCCTCGTGCCTTTAGGAGATTAAAACAATCACATAAGTTTAAAATTTCCTTATGAGGTTAAGTAGAAGACTTTAATTATGTAAAGTATCCATCAACGTTTTATAAATACCAATTTAAAATCCTTTTGAAAACACACACAACTCCAAGTCCAACTTAAGCTCTTTGCTTCTTTTATTAGCGTGTTATTCGTGACCACTTATATGGAGTTTCAAGAGTCATCCAACCCTGATGTGATCAGCATCAGTGTGAACATCCTCCACCCCAATTGTGTTCGGCTTCCCTTGATCGCATGCAAATCAAGTTCCACCTCCCCTTCATTTTCAAGCATCAAGTAAATCACTCATTTCCAATTTTCTATCTTTTTGAATCATTCTAGTCATGATCACAACATCTCCAAAGGATAGAACTCCGTCTATCAGTTACCTCCAGTCACTTTAATCACGTTGCCTAGGGAATCTTATTCTCACTAGGTTCTATGTCGGTATCATGCCCTTTATGCTCACTATTAAGTATACATATATATATATATACATATATTTTATCAAAACAACACACCTGATTTTACATTTATACACCGTCGGGGCTTTTGTTCCCCGGAGTTTATCTACTCCCCACACTTGCACAATCACACACAACTGTTAACAACACACACACTATCACAATGGTATTCGCATCATCTGTGCGCAATTACCACAAATAAACCATTAGAATGCGTATGTTACGTAACACACGCACCAATCATCAAAACAAACAATACTTTTGTGCTATGCACAATATGGGTCACACACACTACGTACACTTGTACGGTAATATACACCAAGTGTTTTGCGCTCTACCCCCCTTAAAAGGGATTACGCCCCGTAATCAGTCACTAAACATTAGCTTAAAATGTTTGCCGTCGTGAAGTATCTTAACTTCCACGCGGTCCATTACAATGGATTCTGATTAGAGGATCTTAACCATATTGGCGGTTTAGTTCCTAAACCAAGAATTCGCATTGGAGTTATAACTCATAACCGGTTTCGGTCCTGGCCTGTGAGGCTTTAGGCGTTAATAATTAGCTATTTACTCATGTTCACCATGTACATTCGACACTTGAATCACTGGCTCACTAGTTTCTGCTGCGAAACTCTAATAACTGTTAGAGCTTAGTTGCTCCCTTTGTTATTCTTACTGTATGTACATCCCCAATTGTCACCCTCATCTTGGTAACAATGGTTTCTCAACCGACGCACGGTATCTTTTACCGTTAGCGAATTCGGTGAGTTATGAACTTTCTATCCACTTCCATGATAATTTACTGTGTATACAGCTATGTATTTCACAATGACTGACTTGTTCCCTTCCGACTTACTGTCGGTTGAGATTGAGCTACTACCTAGTGTGTAGTGCTCTCTCAGCTATTTACAACCTTTGGGGTATATTCTATACCGATACTTGGCAGTTAGTGCTACTATAGTCACTTACTGTTAATCATGTCTCCACATTTGGTTTTTTTATACATGTATTCTTTCATTGGTGCGGCCTTGCATTTCCTATGCATCGGCCATTACAACATTATTCACAATTAACATGTTTCCAATTCTTAGCTATCCCACTCGATCATTACTGCGCAAGTGCCATACCAAAACACTCAGTCATACAGAGTGCAGAGGCGTAAACTCTTGACAGTAAATCCCTTATGCGATTCGCCATGGAATTCACACTGAGTTCCTCATCACACAGTACCTACCACTGGCTTATTGCTCAGTTTGTTTAACATCACTTATCTCGCATCTCCACTGAGTTTAACTCATAACTGATCTTATCTGTTACGTTTTCGTTTAGCAACATTTATACAACGGTCGCTTGTTGCGCACCGTGCTCTTACTCCCTGTATAACACTAACTCACATAGTATTTACTGTCACATTAGCTTCCACACATAAATTTACATTATTCATATTATGGTTCATCCCTCATTTGGATGACTACTGAATGCTCCTTGAGCATCGATCATTCGAGTCACAAGCCGGCATTATTCAGCTCGGTGCTTCACTTTATACACATACTACTAAGCTAATTTCTCTTTCAATAACGACATGGTCAATCCTTAACATATTTCTTGAACTTGATCCACATAACTACCGCTCCTGCGGTTTCAGAATATCAAGAGGTATCCCCACCCTTAATGCAGTGGTTCGTTTACCACTCTATTCACTTATACAACATAAACTTTTGCAATCAGTCTAATTTATATAACATATCTTGCTTGTGGCTTATAAGCCTTATTTGCCTTGAGCTGGGCTCATTGTAGGCTGTCCACACACATGTACTTCTCTGTACAATATTATATGATTTGGATATTATATTGGGCTCCATGACAGGGTCGTTGCATTCCGTTTCCTTTCATGGGATGCCCCTTAGGTTTGTCAGTCCGTCTCCTGACAATTTATGTCTAAACTGGGTGTTAGTTTCAACCCTTATGTTTCTGTCACGTTATTTCGTGCAACAATTGTTGATGCAAACACCCTTTAAGGATTTCTCCTGGGTGTTGCTAAGTTATGCCATTACATTTGGCTCACACTTATTGGTACATTCCGTTAGCTACGCCTTTCGCGTTCTTTACTGGTTATTATCTTCTTCTGTGAAGATTAACATTTCCTGGTAGTGTAGGTACTCATTCTGGGAATTTATCCGTTCATTGCACATTAATGTGTCCACATTAGGCATCTGCTTGCCATGTACAGGCTGGGTCACCATTTCAGCTATAATGTTTTATCCCTAAGGATCCTTAAGACATATGTGATGTCTTTACATTACAGTTTGTGCCCTTCGCACTTGCTAACTCTTAAACATTTCCTTGAAAGGAATTCACTAATCCTTTTAGTCTGGTTATCTCAACTGAGTTCCTTAACTTCAACTATTCCTGGTAATCCTTAGCTCTCGTTTGATTTATACTGCTGACCGTAGACGGAGTCGACTACTTCCCGTATTTCGGACTCTACTTGTATACATATATGGGGTATCATACTGATACATTGCTACTTACCCAACTAACCCATAAGTAGGTCTGTCAGGCCCACATGCTCCTATCGGAGTGCGGTCGTCCCATAACACAGTTGGTACACTTGTAGTGTCCGTCACACGCCTAGGTGAAGTATTCTATTGTCAACTCCCTTATATTGTCCCGTGACAATATTCATTCCCTGCTTCCCGAACTTAATCGAGGGAAGGTTTATCCATTGTTGTATCCTTGTCAACTGCTCTTGGTTTTACTGGATTGGTTTAAAAGAAGGTTGGAAAGAAGTGTTGGTTTGAAAGAAAATCTGGTTTTGAAAAGAAAAGGGTTTGAATAAATCTGGGTCTGAAAGAAAATTTTCACGGTTTCACAACATCTTCTTGCCTTAGCCAAGTCTAGCTTCTTGCTGACTGGTGTACTTACAATCATAGAGGTTAGGCTATTAAGCCCTTCCACTGTTATGACAATCACATTTAACTTTATTGTACTTTTCCAAGTACTTCGTAGTGGTTATAAATTTCCCGAACAGCCCTATTTTAGCAGCACTTGCTATGGCAAGTGCGCCATGCTAACTGGCTGTCAGTTTAACACATACCGGTTGTGGTATTGTTTTTACCCGCACTGTCATCAGTGGCCTTGTTGGCCCTCACTGATCTTACTGTCTTGATAATAACTTGTCTAGGTGACTTCTCACTGTATTCACATAATAATCATTAACTAGGGTATTTCCCATTCTGGGAGACCCCTTTGTCTTAGTATTGTATCCTCCTTATAGCCCGTTCCACGCACTTGTCGTGGTTACTGAGACTTGTCTCTTGTTTGGGCACATACTTTGTAGTTCCTTTGTCGGTTGGTATACCGTTGGTGTATCACTTAACAATCGTGGTCCCGTAGACACTTGTCTCGGGTATTATTAATCCACTTCTTGCCTGTTGCACGGTAGGTGCGTTGCAAGCTGGTTATTCTCGACTGCTCTGCATGTCGACCCAGGTTGCCGGAAATTCTATTCTCCAATACACATGATCCTTCATTCATTGCTATGAAATGCGGTTAACACTGTTTAGATGGAGACCGTCTCCGGGATTCCCAGTTTTCGGGATCTACCGTATGACAGGCTCTCCGTACCTAAAGGTATTTAATAACAGCCAGATCGGGTATTCCCGAGTAAGAGAGGACTTCCATCTCTCTGGCGTTCTTTCCCAAGTTATCAAACAGGGATTGTGGAGGGTGGGATGGATATTGTAGGTTTCCAGTAGTCACTGGTAGTTCCTAACTAGCGTATCTCTCACGCTATCACTCAACCCTTAACCCAAGTACTTAAATCCTAACTCGGTACTTCCTAAGCTCGGTAATTCAGTCATCAGAGCGATACTTCGCTCTGATACCACTTTTTGTAACCCCCATCCAACATTTACATACTTAAACAAACTGCAGCGGAAGAACAACCTCATCACATTACTTAACTTGTTGGTGTTACACGCCGTTAGCCACCCACGTGGCTAACAAGGCTAATACATACACAATGTATCGGTCTGATGGGCTAAATTCCCGAGCGACTATACATTGTTATTCCTTTACGTAACAACAACAATAACGACATACACCTTGTTAACTATACCGAGTATTATAAACTGGTGCCGACAACAATATCGGTCTTACTACACCTACTGTATATGTATATACACACTTAAATAAATACCCATGTACAATGACTACCCGTCCTACTCTCGAACGGCTTCCAGCACTTCGTACCTGAAATAGGAAAAGAAGAGAAAGGGGTGGCCCCAAGGGGCTCAGCACCTTTGCTGGTATGGTAATCCCGCAGCCACATGCTATCGGGCCACGCACAACTACTTGTCGTCTTAGCATGCGGTGATTATATTTGAATCATACATGTAACAACGAACACACATCACATAACAGACACACAACACTTAACATTTCGCCTCAATGGGCTCAACAATCGGATAATACATCCTACTTAATGAGTCACTCATGGTAATCATCATCCCTAGAGTGTTTCTCCTCCAACGGAGCTACTTCCTTAATAGGCGACACATACCCTTAAATCGGGTTATCCTTAAACGCCTTTTATCACCAACTGGGAACCATCCATGATCCACACACTTCACATTTTACAACATATAACATACACTACATAACAAAACTTAACAAACACTTTGCACGTTTCCATGTGCACAACATAACACCGCGATAAATATTGCATCACAACAAAACACACACACAACGGGAATGGTTCTCATAGGAACCGACCCAAACATCACCAATACACTGTTGAGCCTAGAGATTGTTGCCAGTCTCATGATAAGCTCGTTACATAACTCGTTACCGTTTCGTTAAATGAACGGTTAACTTAACACAAGGTGCCCCGGATATAGTGATCCAAGCACACCGAAACAAACATAACAATAGTATGCCCCTGTGGCCCGACGTGAGTCAGTAATAGCCTTGGTTAAGCTAAAGGGTAGGTTGGGAACCAAATTGGAAAACAACCAATACATACAGAGAGGATCGAACCTGCTATGACAACGACCCCATACTCACACGCGTGGCCGGAACAGACCGGACTCCTCATTCCCCCCGTTAGCACTTATTAGAAGTTCATCTTTGAACTTTATTAAACATTCACAAACATTGAGTTAAGTCTTGTCAGACATACACAAGGGAAAAGAGAGTCATACATTCACATACAAACACCACGCACAAACATTACATATCCAACTCACGCATAGCCGTGGTTAGAACGTTCCTTAAGTCGGAAACGTTGTTACGGATACCGTTCTTTACGTTTACCTAGTAGTGGTTAACTAGCCCTTCAAGCGCATTAGAGGTTACCGGTATCGGCACGTAAACATACAATAACAATAATGACTGTAAACTCGTTTCATGGTTTATATCATAACGTGGCAAACATACAGAAAAACACATTGGCACACAAGCCGGTGTAATCCGATAGGACACAGGTTGCAAGAAAACCATACCTGTCACCGGAGTCCACTTTACCACGTCCATTTACGTTCCTCGAGCGATTCTCGAACAACTGTTAACATCACACGTGTTTCATTAACATCGGGGTTTGCTTGATCATTTAATGTCAATGCTTAATTTTTCCCCGTTAACTTAGTACATAACTTAACATTTTAACTTGTTTTACTCTCACATTTTAGTACAACTTTTAACCCACTTAGGTGTCATTAAAACTCCCCTAACATGTCCTTAACATCCTTATAACATCATTACCTACCAATCCCCATCATCATATATCATTTCATAACCTTAAACATGTTTTTGGTCCGACCGACCCACCGACCGACCCACAGCTGGGTCGGTCCATTACAGACCCCTTTTACTTCCTTACAAACATGCCCGTCCGACCCACGTCCGACCCACCATTCTGGGTCGGTCCATGTGCGAACATTTTTCCACCTTTGTAACTTGACACCGACCCATGTCCGACCCACCCTTTTGGGTCGGACCATTACCGAACACATTCCAAACATTTTACAGAGGCTCGACCGACCCACAAACTGGGTCGGCCCCTGGGTCGGTCGCCTCCTAAACTTACCCAAACTTGTCAAATCTTCACCAACTTTCTCCTAAGGCCTCTTAATGTGTTCTAACACCATTGGCACTTCAAACACACCCTTAAGATATTCTTAAACACTCACAAAACTATTTTCCTAATTCCTTAAACCTTACTTATAGCTCCACAAAATTCCTAACACTTACAATGTTTTCTCCTTATAATTCTAGGTGGCATTTCACCTATAATGACCACAATACCAAGGTGTTCCTCTACACCTTATCATCCCTTCAACTTCTTTTCTTACTAACTAATCTCCTCTTCACATCATACCTAAACATCACTTGTTCCTTGAACATCAACATTACCTAAACCTTAAACAACTTCTAAGACTTTCACACACACTAAACACACATTGAATTCCTAGAACTTCAAGGACAACACCTAAATCCTTGCATCAATCTAAATCACCTTAATACATGTTTTCTTCTCCAGTAAACATTCATTCACCTTTGACACTTCCTAGTTCACCAAAACTTCCTTAAAACACTTAGAACTTCTCACACATTTTTTCCAAATTTGGCCATAGCTTCTCTAGTATATACCTACATCCAAACACTTAGGTTTTCACCTTAATTCATTCAATAACACCTAAAATCCATCAAACACATCTTTATACACAAACTTCACACATTTAGCACTACGTCCACAATATAGTGCATAACTTAAATTGCTTGGCACTTAGGCCTTAAATAACATGGCTCTTAGGCCCTTAAATTGCATAACCTTAAACACTGAATTTCCCACAAATAATGCCTTTGACCTGCAAATACATACACCAAAACATATGTCTTTTACTAGTCTCCTTGAGAACACTTACTAGGTCACTCACCATTGGCTCCTTAGGTATTTTATCAAACAAATCAAGCTCATTTTCCTAAGGCACTTAAACTACATTGAGATAGTGTTTACCTCTTTTTCCTCACAAATTCTTCTTGGTTCCTTGTAAACCGGTGGGGGTTTGGTTGTTTGTCAACTTCTAAACATTATACAAACAACATAATGAGTATTCAAGCATTATGCTTCATCTCATTGTAAACCCTAGTTACACATATTGTTTTAACACATTAAGGTAATTGTTTTACCTTGGAATTGGAAGAGAACTTGAATAAGTATCAAGAGAGGACTCCTCCTAGCCCTTGGAAGATCCAAATGAAGCTAAAAAGCAAGATAAAAACACCATGGTGAGGTGAATTTTCGGACAACACAAAACATGAAAAAACTTGATTTTTCTTTGAGTTTCCTTACCTTGAAGCAAAGGAGAACAAGAATATGTGAAAAGATGAGCTCAAGCTCCTTCATGGTGATTCCATGGCACCAAAATTGAGTTCTTGAAGATTTGAAAAGAGGGAAGTGTAGAGCGGACCTAACTAAGACAAATATGGTTTGGAATTTGATTTGGCCAAGGGAATCACAAGTTACAAGTGAAAGAAGATGAAGAATGAGTGTGGCGCTGTTGGAAACCGATGGAGAGGAGGAGGAAGAAGAAGACCATCGTGGGAAATGAAGGAAGGAATGAGAGAATGAAGATAACACTTGTTTGGAGATATATGTATAAAGTACTTTCTGCTTTACTTTTTCTTCCCTTCCTTAATTGATTTTACATCGGTGGTGACTCACCTTACTACAAAAAACCGGCACCTTATAATAGAAGGGTAATATAGTCTATTGACTCATTTATTATTATAACATTATATGTAATACTAGCTTGTGAAAATTACTATTCACAAATACAAGGCACATAGAAGTGAAATTTTGATTTCCATAATATGCCACCCAAAGTGATACTATATAGTACACATGTTAAAAAGAGTAATGATGGACATTTAGCCATTCAAAAATCATTACAAGACACTTTTTTCAAAAACGTGCTTTAAGAATCCTTAAAGCACATTTTGGTTTTAAATTGTTTTCAAGCTTGGTTTCTTTGTAATGGTTAATATGTCATTACCATATAAATAAGGTTATAGGTATGACCATTAGGTCTTATACACACTCATCCCAAGCTTAGAGCACATTTTTGCTCATATTGACTTTAGGTATTACCTTATGTTTTATTTGGTTTAACTGTCCACCAAAGTTTCTTAAGGACTTATTTAGCCTTATTAAATCACAATAATGTTATCAAGTCCTGGTAGGCTCTTTGGGTCCTAACCAAGTTCACTCATAGCTTAGAGCATGTTTTTTGCTCAAGCTGTGCCTTAATGCTTTATTGCATTTCTTATGGTTTAAATTGTTCACTGATGTTTCTAAGGCACTTTTAGCCTTTACATACCATAATTTGATATTTAAACCACATATCAAGGTTGGGGTATTTCACTTATACCATAATCCCTTTTAATGATTTTATCTCAAAATATTAAGTTATTACTCAATACAAATATTAAGAAATGATTAAATCTAGACTTATTTATCATCTTCACATTTAGATGTAAAAGTAACTCATTTACTTTATTATTTTTTATATAATAATAACATTTAAATGTAAAAGTATTTCATTCCTTTTTATTATAATTATATAATAAGATCTATTTGTGTAACACTTTATGTAAACTAATTCCAAATATTCCTAAATTTCAACTTATTAATTTCTTAACCAAATTATAGATTTACATTGTGGTCATTGACTAAATATATACGTATATTTAAATACTGTTTATATAAATCTTAGAATTCAAAGATAACTAAAAACTCAACCTATAACCATAAATTAATACCACCTCATATAATATTCTTTTATTAGTATCATGTAGAGGTTTAGTTTAACTCATTAATTCCTTCATATCCCATTTTCTATAAGGTTTTTATTTCTTTTATTTATTTATTTATCGTATATATATATATTATCCTTCCTATTATATTTCTCACAAGGAATGTTATTACCTTTATCTATTTTTATTGTATTTATATATATATATATACATATACCTACACATATTAAGATTTATCGAGAACATTCTTTAAGAAATTCTAATATTTAATTATATCTAATATCTTTTAGACATATCCAAAACTGATTTATGGTTTATAAAAAAGTATTTTCCCTTAGTTTTAGTTAAACAATTTAGCTTCCATATTATATATAATAAACAAAATGTAGTTTAGTTAAATTCCTTGATAAGTTTCTATTTATTTCTCTCATATAAATATATACATAAATATATGTAACAATTTTTACTTCACTTAAAGTTAATACCCAAAATATTTATAAACATACTGTATTAAATGTTAATTAGTCTTATTATATTTTCCCCACCTATAAAGTTCATTAATCACTATACTTTAATTTTTGATTACATTAAAACTTATATATAAGTATTCTTATGAAAAACCACAAACACAATTTTTAAAACCTTTTCCCGTTGCCCAAAAATTCCCAAACTTAATATACAGTAACTATAACATTTTAGACATATTATAAAATTTTTGTTTCATAAAAAATCTTTTTAATTTAGCCAAATAATTCCAGAAACCCGTAACTTATAAAAATCATAACTTACGTTTAAAACTCCCAAACCCTTAATAATTTATATCAAAATAAACTACATAAAATAAGGAATCTATGGTTAAAATTGCAGTCAAAATACATTCGGGAAGATATTTAAATTAATTAAACAAGTTAGGGTTATTTACTGAAATCTATAGAAACTTAATAAACTAAATCTGAAACGTTTTAATCTCGGCCGTCCGTTTCTCTCTAACTACAATCGGACGGCCCTGGTTTATCGAGTTCTTCAAGCGAATCCCCAAATCACCGCGAGTACTAATTCGACGATAACTCCAAATCTACAGAACGAAATTGAGTGATTGTTGTTTCTATGGATTCGAAATCGAATTCCGGTTCTAATGGTACCGATTTCCCCAATTTTCATGCAGTATTCATCAAGATTCGAGGTTGATACGAGAGTTAGGGTTTATATTCGAACAGGATACGATTCGGATATAATTCGTCAAATTCTCCTAATCTAGAGCGTAATTGACACAATTGAAACATGGGTTAGGTCGAAATCACACTACGAACAACAATATCGGAAAAATTTGGTCGGAGACTCACCGGATTGTGCGAATTTGGTGAATTCGAAATCGGAAACTGGAAAAAGGCTCGAGCTTGACCGTGTTTGGGTAGCCTACTTTGCGACTCTATAACTTTCGGTACAGATTGAGTTAGGCCGTGTTCTTTGGCTCAATCGAAAGATGGGACATAGATCTACACAATGATAACAAAACTCAATCTAATATGCATTATACAGAAAGAAATTTGACCCGAAAGTTACGAGTTTACCTCTCTGTTTCCGGTATGATTTTTGTGCTGAAAAATCCGGAACTTTGAGCGACTATAACTTCCAAACGGTTATGAACAGGCTTGGGAATAACATGAAAGTTGTAGATGGATTAGTGATCTACACAACGAGCTAAGAAATCGAAATTTGTTGAAAGACGAGGAAGTTATGGCAAGACGAACATTACCTGAAATCGGATGAAACTGGAAACTGGGTTACGAAACTCGAAGTTGACAACTTGGATCAACTTTCCCGTCGATGTAGAAGGAGTTAGGGCTTGTATGAGTTATGATTGTAAAGAGGGAATTAAGGAGAAGAGAGTGGTGAAGACGGCACTGGAAAATTCGAAGTAACGAGAGAGATATAGCCGTCACAAGTTAGGTCAAAATCGGGTGGTTGTTAGAGAAAAACCAGGAGACAGAACCGACTAAGTGTTGGGGCGCACGAGAGGCTGACACGTGGCAGTTTATGAAATTTTGGCTCTAAACTTCAAACTAGCATAACTTTGGCTAGGATGATCCGTTTTTGACGTTCTTTTTATCGATCTTCATGGTTTCCGTAACCTATTTTTTGTATAGGTTTCATGGCCTGGTTTGACCATTCTCAAAAAGTCAACTCTAGCAAGCTTAATAAGCTTAAGGTTTCTAGAATTTTATATTGATATTATATTTCCAAACAATGTTCCAACACTTCCTAAAATCTTTATAATATATTTGGAGTGTTTAGAAATTTCCCCAAGATTTATTGACTTATAAATCTTATTATTAAATTCATAATACTATAATAATATATAATAGGAGAAAACCCCTAAATAAATTTCACAACCCCTTATATAATTTAATATTCATAATTCCATATAATAATTTAATATTCATAATTCCATATAATAATTTAATATTCATAATTCCATATAATAATTTAATACTTAATAGTATTATTACAGGTTTAATAAAAGAAATCCCCTAAATTAATTTAAATTAATTTAGGGGTATTTCACGTAAACATACAATAACATTAACGACTGTAAACTCTTTTCATGATTTATCTTATAACGTGGCAAACACACGAAAAACACATTGGCATACAAGCCGGTGTAATCCGGTAGGACACAGGTTGCAAGAAAACCATACCTGTCACCGGAGTCCACTTTACCACATCCACTTATGTTCCTCGAGCAATTCTCGAACAACTGATAACATTACATGTACTTTTATTAACATCGATGTAACATGATTGTTTAAAGTCTAATGCTTAACTTTCTAACCATCATCACTCCCTAATGTTGGACCACTAAGTCATTGTAATTTAAACTTAATCATATAAGTTAATCACTTCTCATTACACCTCATACTTGTTTACACCTCTTAAGGCCTTTACATGTCACCAAACAAGGCCTAAACATCATCTAAAACCATTACCATTCAATCCCCCGTCATTAGGAGCCTTAAACAAATTTTTTTCTTCATTTCTGGTCTGGACCGCCCCTTGGGGCGGTCCCAGGGGCGGTCCACAACAGATGCTAACACGTATATTTTTTTTCACTTCTCTGCACTGGACCTCCCCACAGGGGCGGTCCGTAGGGGCGGTCCACTGCAGAACCAATTTTCTAATGTGGTTTTCTCCTCTTTCGAACGCCAAATTCATCCCAATTTTTTCCTATGCTTTACACATGTTCTCCCACATGTTTTAACATCTTTTGGGCACACTTAAACCCTCTCGAAACATCCCAAAAATTCCTTAAACTTTTACTCAACTTTTACTAAGTCCTTAACACTTAGAACATTTTTTTTCTTACACTTGTAACTTGTATTCTTGCCTAAAACTTCACCTAACCAAAGTACTCCCTCACTACCTTATAACCACCCTTTTAAACATCATTTGCACTACACTCATCCCCTTTACACACACTCCTCAAGTCTTTCCCACAAGTTCATAATTAAACCTTCACAAGGCGTTACACTTCCATTGTTCACCAAACTTTGCACAAGACTTTACGACACCTCCACCATCACCTTGGTGTATCAAGAAATCATCCATTAGTTCCCTAAATCTCCAGACTATGCCTAAGGCATCTTAACACCTAAGAACACCTTATTCACTTTCTTTCACCATCTTAACACTTAAAAATTCCTAGTACCTTCTAGGTCATAAAATCTCATTACAACACATAAACTCTTTTGTTTATCAACTAAATTTCGCCATAGCTTCCCTTGTATCACCTTACACCAAAACACATTGTTTTTCACCTTTATACAATCAAGAACATTCAATCTCTTAATACACATTCTTATACACAAGCATATGGTTTTTAATCCTTTAACCATCAACACATTCACCTTCACAAGAGATATTTTTTTACACACAACCAAACCTTTAAACTACACTACATCACAATATAGTGCATAAACTTAAATTGCTTGGCACTTAGGCCCTTAAATAACATGGCTCTTAGGCCCTTAAATTGCATTAAACTTAAACACTGAATTTCCCACATAAGTAATGCCTTTGACCTGCAAATACACCCAACAATACATATGCCCTTAATAAACTCCTTGAGAGCATTTCTCTAGGTCATTCACCATTGGCTCCTTAGGTATTTTATTAAGCAAATCAAGCTCATTTTCCTAAGGCATTTAAACTACATTGAGATAGTTTGTTTACCTCTTTTTCCTCACAAACTTCTTTCTTGTTTCCTTGTAAAACCGGTAGGATGTTTGGTTGTTGTCAACTTCTAAACAATGTACACATAATAGAATGAGTATCCAAGCATTATGCTTCATCTCATTGTAAACCCTAGTTACATATATTGTTTTAACACATTAAGGTAATTGTTTTACCTTTGAATGGAAAGAGAGCTTGAATGAGTATCAAGAGAGGACTCCTCCTAGCCCTTGGAAGATTCAAATGAAGCTAAAACAAGACAAGAGAGACACCATTACAAGGTGCATTTTCGGTCAACACCAAAAATGAAGGAAATGGAGTTTTCTTTGGTTTTTCCTTACCTTGAAGCAAAGGTGATCAACAAGGCATAAAAATATAAGTTCAAGCTCCTTCCATGGAAGTTCTCATTGGCACCGAAATGGTGGTTTTGATGATTTGAAAAGACAATGTTTTAGAGCTTGCTCCAACTAAGAGAATGGTAGTCTCGGAATTAAATTCGGAGCTTGGAGCCATGAGTTACAAGCACTCAAAGATGAAGAATGGAGGTGGGCTGTAGCAAAACGAGATGGAGAAGGGAGGAGGAAGATGGGTGACGATGGGAGCAAGGAGAAATGAAGGAAAAGTGAGGAGAGTAAGATTTGGAGATATTTATGTTATAAAGCAAAAGTAACCTTTTTACTTACTTTTTCTTTCTTTCTTTAACTAACTAGCAAGGGTGGTGACTCACCACTTATAAAATCGGCCCCCATATACTTAGAAGGGTATAATAGTCTTTGTTGACCAATTTAATTACTTATAACAACATATATTACAAACTAGCTTATAAAAGTTACTATTCATAAAACAAGGCACATAGAAGTGAAATTTTTGATTTCCCATTGATATAGACTTCCAAATGTGATACTATATAGTACACATGTTAATTAAAGAGTGATGATGGACATTTAGCCATTCAAAACTCATTTACAAGACAATTTTTCAAAAATGTGCTTTAAGACTCCTTAAAGCACATTTTATGTTTTAACTTGTTTTCAAGCTTGGTTTTCTTTGGTAATTGATTTAATATGTTCATTAACATATTTATAAGGTATAGGTATGACCATTAGGTCTTATACAAATTTATCCCAAGCTTAGAGCACATTTTTGCTCTTATTGACTTTAAGGTATTTTCTTGTGTTTTGTTTGGTTTAACTGTCTACCAAAGTTTCCTAAGGACTTAATTAGCCTTATTAAATCATAATTGAATATTATTAAGTCTTGGTAGGCTCTTTGGGTCCTAACCAAGTTCACTCCTAGCTTAGAGCATGTTTTTGCTCAAACTATCTCTAGTGCTTTATTGCATTTTACTATGGTTTAAATTGTTCACCGATGTTTCTAAGGCACTTTTTAGCCTTTACATACCATAGTTTATTATTTAAACCACATATCAAGGTTTGGGGTATTTCAGTTATAAAAATGTTACAATTAAATACTTATCTTATTATAAAACCTTAAACAAGTTATTTAACTTATCTAATTTGGTCAAAACCTACCATATGGTCAAGGTTGACCTCCTTAATATTGCCTTGACTATTAATTTCCATATATTACGGTTTGTACCCTTATTTTTCAGAAATTACCATTTAACCCCAACACTTTATAAAATCTTATAATTTTTTATTTAAACTCATTTAAACCTCTAATTTTTGGCTTTATTAATATATAGCCCCCAAATTTAATTTAATTACACTTTATAACCCAATTCCTTGCAGTAATATTTATTTGCTACTTATACTTATTTAAAACCTTATAAATACATAAATAAAATGGCCTAAAGTACATGGCCTTATTACAAACATTAGCTTATAAAATAAATTACACATAAATGCCCAAAAATGCTTTAAACTCTCGCCTTACCACATAGTTTTCCATATTTACCAATTCCCACATAATGTCTTAAATTTGACATTTATGTTAGTTAATTACTTATATAAATTTACTAAACCATTCCTTAATCACCTAAGGTCAAAATAAGACCTTAATAAAAATATTCACTCACGGCATATATATACACATATGTATAAACACATATTAATATACCAAGTGAAGGTTTAAGTGATTTATACCTTATTTTTGCCAAGTTTAGGCCTTTTTTGGCCTTGGCTGTTTGGAGATAAATTTTCCACACCTTAGTTTACATGTTTTCAAACAGCAATTAAGGCATGATTAGTCTCCAAACAAGAGCTAACCTTAAGAAGTGATTAATGTATATTTTCAAGGTAAAAGTTACCTTAGAATACCAAAGTAACCAAGGGTAGTCTTCGGCCTATTTATACAGAAGATAAAGAGTATCAAAAGAGCTGCTAAACTAAGCTTTAAAACTGGAATAACTTAGATTAGAAGATGGCTAATTTTTGACCTTGATTAAAATGCCAAAAATGGTGTTTTTGGCATGGATTTGGCTATTCCTTGAAGCTCTTGATATACCAACTGAATAAGCATGTTAAGAAGAAGAGTATAAGCCTAAGAGAACAGGTTTTACAACCGGTAATGAAAGGAAACAAGATATAAGTGCTTAAAGCACGTTTTTATACCTTAAGAACAAGATTAGAATTCTCCACCTCCTTCCCTTGTTACAGCTGAGAATTGCCCTCCTTTTAACCTCCAAAACAAGCTAGAAACATGGATGGAAATGGTTGATGCTTAGCTCCGTGGAAAGAGGAAAGAAATGCGAAGAGAATGAACATAAAATGGCTTAATAAGTTTACCTATGTCAATTGGTGTTCTCTTCTGAATTGATATGTTCCAACGGTTTTGGAGAAGCAAAAGAGAGGATGAAGGTGCTTGGTGTCGGCTGGGAAGAAAGCAAATGAGGTAAGAAAGCTAGTTTTACCTTTTATGTTAATTAATGTTACTTTATGAAATAGTAAATGATGATTCATTAGATTGGCTAGATATTTATGTTGCTTAATGGGTGGGTATGACAGCTAAATGAGGTCGGCAATGGATGGTAAAGTCAATGGATGATATTTGACCATGGTTAAAACTAAGTAATTAAATGTTATTTTGGGTACTATTCACCCAAAATCACCCATTTTGATTTTATTTTTAAACTTTGATTTAGACTTTATAATATATTCTATCATGTCACATAAATGATATAAAGAATGTAATCTAGTCTTTAAAGTGACAAAAAGTCATTATCTTAGAGCTCATACACAGAAATGTGCTTTAAGGTGTTTCAGCGCACATTTTGTGTCACAAGGTGTTTCTGAGCTTAGTTTTCTTTGAGAACAGTTTTGTTGTGTTCATTACATGATAATTGATCTTAGAAACCCAATTTTATATCAAATAGAGGTCATAATACCTTTAAGGTTTCTTAGAACACATTTTTGCCCTACTTGACCTTGAAGCATGTAAATGCTTGTTCTATGTGTTGGAGTGTTGTACAATGATTGTAGTATGTTTAGTTATGTGCTAATATGCATAGGACAAAATTTTAGGTCCTAAGAAGTTCATTTGGGTATGTACTTACCCTAAACAGTCAAAGGGTGCAATATCTTGCTTTATGTTGACCATTGTCGTTCTCAATTGACTTTTAAGGCATGCTTAGGCCTTAATTATTGTGATTAGATGTTTAATCCATGTTTTATTAGTTTGGGGTATTTCCACCCGGATGTGATTGTAGTAAGGATTGTATTTGTGTAGCACTCGGATATTCCGGTCCATCAGACCGATGTTGTATGTAGCAGTAGCCTTGTTAGTCACGTGGGTGGCTAACAGCATTGTATCACCCGCCGTTGTGCAAGTATGTATCCGCTGCGTGAGTATGGATGTATAAGGAGATTGGACGGTAATGACGGTATTAGCGGTAAGGGTGTTACAAAAAGTTGTATCAGAGCGAAGTATCGCTCTGATGACTGGAAATACCGAGCTTAGGAAATACCGAGTTAGGAATTAGAAGCTTAGGGCTAAGGGATGAGTGTTAGCATTAGAGATATGCTAGTTAGGAACTCCCGGTGTGTACCGGATACCTACAATATTAGATCCGCCCTCCATAAACCCATTGTATAACTTGGGAAAGAACGCCAGAGAGAAGGAAAGCCCCTCATATTCGGGAAAACCCGATCTGGCAGTAGTAAGATATTCCAAAAAGAGGAAAGAATTTGACATATAGTAGATTCTAAGAATTAGAAGTCCCGGAGATGGATTCCGGTTGAACAACAATACCCGCACTCAATAGCGGTTGAATGAGCACTCCAACCATAAAGAGACTACAACTTACAACAGCATGGGGCGACATGCTTCGCAGTCGCGAAACCTGGCTAGTCAACCAGTAGCTGGAAAAGAAGCACTAAGTGTGCACGAAGCGGAAAAAGGAACAATAATAAAACCCGAGACACAAGTCTGCGGGACAGTAATAGCTAAACAACACCACCAATGGTATACTAGCTGACTGAGGACATAGTCGGGAGTGGATAACTCCAAAACTACAGCTCCAGGAAGGTTACAATACCTGGCCGACATAGCTCACACAACTACGAGAATATTCACTGGATATAAACTGATAGGACTACAGAAGTAGTGCCTAAACAAGCCAAGGCTCAATAACCACAATAAACATGTGGGAACGAGCAACAAGGGAAACACAAAACCAAGCAAATGAGGATCTACAAGGATTGGAGAAGTACTCCGATCAATGACAACCATGTCAAGGTCACTGAGAAGCTATTAAGAAGATTGAATAACCCAAGTAAATGATCAGTGGATCGATGGAGAAGACGACAAGACTACCAAATACGAGTGGAAACCATGCCGTGACTGGTATAGGTTTACCCAATAACCACTAGTACCACGCACTTGCCATGGCAAGTGCAGTAAGAACAAGAACATGTAGAGGAACCCAAACACACCACAAGTACATAGTAATGTACCGTGACTTCAATGAAGCAACTACAGGATCACACATCCTAAGAGTTGGAAGTGAAATACCCCAAACTAATTAAACATGGATTAAACATCTAATCACATTAATTAAGGCTTAAACATGCCTTAAAAGTCAATTGAGAACAACAATGGTTAACACAAAGCAAGATATTGCACCCTTTGACTGTTTAGGGTAAATACATACCCAAATGAACTTATTAGGACTTAAAATTCTGTCCTAAGCATATTAACACATATAGGAACATACTACAATCGTTGAAAAACACTCCAACACAAAGAACAAGCATTTACATGCTTCAAGGTCAAGTAGGGCAAAAATGTGCTCTAAGAAACCTTAAAGGTCTTATGACCCCTATTTGATATAAAATTTGATTCCTAAGATCAATTATAATGTAAGGAACACAACAAAACTTTTCTCAAAGAAAACTAAGCTCAGAAACACCTTGTGACACAAAATGTGCACTAAAACGCCTTAAAGCACGTTTTTGTGTATGAGCTCTAAGATATTTTCTTTTTGTCACTTTAAAGACTAGATTACATTCTTTATATCATTAATGTGACATGATATACTATATTATAAAGTCTAAATCAAAGTTTAAAAATAAAATCAAAATGGGTGATTTTGGGTGAATAGTACCTAAAATAACATTTAATTACTTAACTTTAACCATGGTCAAATGTCACCCATTGACCAAACCACCCATTCCCGACCTCTTTCGGCTGTCATACCCACCCATTAAGCAACCTAAAATATCTAAGGATGAGTCATCTAAGACTATTTACTAAAGTAAGTAAACATTACCTTATAAGCTTTTTTTTCTTCTCTTTCCTCCCATTACTTCCTCCAGCCGTCTTATTCAGCTCCATACCCTCTCTTTTAACATCCTTAGCAGCAAGGAGACTCCAAGTTCAGTTGGTAAGATCTTTTGATCTAGGTAAGCTCCAAAGACAAGTTTATGTCTATTTTCATCATCTTTTTCTTCTCTTTCCAATGAGCTTACCCACTTCCATTTTCATCCAACCATTTGGTGTGAGTTTGGGTTGGAAAATAGGCTGTGTTTCGGTGGAGAAATTCAGGGGAGGAAGGAAGCAAAGCTATATTGTTCTTAAGGTATAAAAATGTGCTTTAAGCACTTATCTCTTCATTTCTTTCATTACCGATTTGAAAGCTTGATTCCCTAGGCTTATTATCTTTTTCTTAACATACTTATTCAGTTGGTATATCAAGAGCTTCAAGGAATAGCCAAATCCATGCCAAAAACACCATTTTTGGCATTTTAATCAAGGTGAAAATTAGCCATCTTCTAATCTAAGTTATACCGGTTTTAAACTTGGTTTTAGTAGCTCTTTTGATGCTCTTTTTCTTCTGTAAAAACAGGCCGAAGAACATCTTATTTGCCTTTGGTATTCTAAGGTAAATTTTACCTTGAAATATACATTAAACACTTCTTATGGTTAGCTCTTGTTTGGAGACTAATCATGCCTTAATTTCTATGTGAAAACATGTAAACTAAGCTATGGAAAAATTGTTCCTAAGCAGCCGAAGCCAAACAAGGCCTAAACTTGGCAAAAATAAGGTATAAATCACTTAAACCTTCACTTGGTATATTAATATGTGTTTATACATATGTGTATATATATGCCGTGAGTGAACAAGGTATAAAAGGTCTTAGTTTGACCTTAGGTGATTAAGGAATGGTTTAGTAAATTTATATAAGTAATTAATTAACATAATTGTCAAATTTAAGACATTATGTGGAAAATTGGTAATTAATGGAAACTTATGGGAGAGGCCGAGAGTTTAAAGCATTTTTGAGCATTTATGTGCAATTTATTTTATAAGCTAATGTTTGTAATAAGGCCATGTACTTTAGGCCATTTTATTTCTATATTTATAATGTTTTAATTAAATTTAGGTAACATATATATATATATATATATTACCGCAAGGAATTGGGGTATAAAGTGTAATTAAATTAAATTTGGGGGCTATATAATAATAAAGCCGAATGTTTGAGGATAAAATCATTTAAAATAAAAATTATAAGATTTTATAAAGTTTGGGGTTAAATGGTAATTTCTGAAAAATATGGGTACAAACCGTAATATATGGGAATTAATGGTCAAGGAAATATTAAGGAGGTCAACCATGACCATATGGTAGGTTTTGACCAAATTAGATAAGTTAAATAACTTATTTAAGGTTTTATAATAAGATAAGTATTTAATTGTAACAATTTTATAACATATGTGGTAAATATGTTATTACCGAAACTAAAGGGTGTAAAAATGGTATTATAAACACCCATGGGCAATTAGGAATTTTTAGGAATTTATTTGGTTGATTTTGGAATTAAAATAAACTATTATGTATAATATATAGTTATTATGTCATTGTGACACTTTGGATAAATATATGTGGTGGAATAGTAAATACCTAGATTATATGGGTTAGGAATGTTAATTATAACCCTTTGGTGGAGTTTGGTGATTTTTAGAATAATATAAGAGTATTTAATAAGATATATGTATAATATACAGTTTTAATGATATTATAAAACTATATGTTATAAGTTGGGCCAAATGGCAATTATAGAAACTTGGTGGGTTAGAAAAAATAATATAGAACAGCATAGGGTCTGTTCGCAAATTTTAAGTATATATAACCATAGGCTTTATTTATATTAAGGTTTAAAATGTTATAATATATGATATATATATATATAACATAACATTATATATGTGGTCAAATTATAAATTTGGAAAGTTAAAGGGGTTGGAAATTAATTTATAAACATACATGGTCTGTTCGGTAATTTTACAAAAATAAAACCATAGGTTATACCCTTTTATAAGTTAAAAATGTTATATTATATGGTATATATAACACGGTATAAATTATGGGGTGATTTTGTAAATAAAGAAAACTATGGGTTATGAAAAAGAATAAGGTTTTGATATGGTGCCCATGCGACAATATTAAATAGTTTGTATAAAACTATAGGTTATAAGTTAAAGGGAATAAAAATATCATATTATATGATATTAGTATATGGTATAACATTACATAATGTTATGGGGTTAAAATGAAATTTTTAAATAAAATAAGGTGCTGTACCGAATTATTAAAGATAGGAAAATGAATTTTAGATTATGGTCTACAATGTTATAACAATTATATGGTGTTAATGGTTTTAATGGAATTAATATAAGTAAGGATATACAAATTAAATAATGTGGCAAACTATAAATAAATAAGATTTATAAACTAAGGTATATATTGAATAAACCTTAGGAGTTGTAATTATACAACATAAAAATGTTACATAATATTGGGATAAAAATCTTAATATAAATTGTATAATATAATACAATTAATGGGAATTATCATCTAATATAAGATGATAAAATGTAACATAATATAAGGGTTTTATAACTCATGAAACTTACCTATATGGTAAATATATACATATGCGAGAATAATGTATATAAGGATGGATATATTATGGTTGGAAACCATATAATATAATGGTGGTGGTTGGGGACCGGACTTACAAGTTCGGTCGGGCTTGTATTTTGTGTACGAATTGAGTCTCTGGAATCGACCGAACTTGGGACCGACCTTGGCAAGGTCGGTCGGGCGTAAATTTTCCACGGGAAAAACTCTCGGGAATGGACCGACCTTGGGGACCGGACTTGCAAGGTCGGTCGGGGTAAAATTTTCAAACGGTAATAAGTTCTGGAATGGACCGACCTTAGGTAAGGTCGGTCGGTAGGGTCGGTCGACCCTTAAGTTGTCAAAAAAAAAGTTAGCCTACTTATGAACCTGAGATTGAAGCAGAACACCTTCGTATGACGAGATGACCATTTTACAGCACGGTAGGGCAACCGCCAAACACCGAAATTAGAGAACTCCCAGTGTGTTTACACCAAGAAGGGATTGAATATAAGATAAGATGTTAGAGTAAATGAGTAAGTAGTTGCGCCATCAATGGGCAACATGGTAAAGGCCAGCTACCATGGTAGTAGCGGTCGTGAGTACAATAATTATATAAGGGGATTAAGACATGGTGCGCAGTAAAGCGACCATTATGTATGAGCCGTCAAATATTGACACTGAGGCAATTAGATTTATGAATTAAGACCAATATAAGTAAGGAAATAAGATGGTAGACGAACTGTGCATTGATGCCAGTAGTCTGGACCTGGTTAGGTAAGATTTCACAGGAAGCACACTACCCATTCCTTAAGGAACTGGAAGTGCATTCCTAGTAAAACAAATATGAGAAAGAAGATAAGAGGCTCTATGGGAAGAGACCTCAGTCGCTAAGAGACCGAATCAGTACGGGATACAGAAAGAACTAGAGCATACAATACCCAAGAACATAGTAAATGGATTTTCCTTGATTAAGTTCAAGAAGAACAATAAGTGTTATTATGGGAAGATAGAAGAGGAGATCGACAACAGAATACTTCATAATTAGCAATAGCTAAACGTGTGACGGACACTATGAGTTTACTAAAACGAGACGTGGGACGACTGCACCCCACAGGGGCTTGCAGGCCTAACACGCTCATTTATGAGTTAGTTGGGTAAGTAGTAATGTACCAGTAAGGTACCCCATGCATGTGGACGAGTGGTGTAAGGAACACGGGAAGTAGTCGACTCCATACCACGGACAACGACGCAAGATCAGACAAGAGCAGCTACTACCGCAAACAGTCAAAGAGAAGAATTCAGTTGAACCAACAACACAAAGGAATCAGAGAACAAATAATTAAGGACTATGAAGTGCGAAGAGCACGGATTGTTAAGCACAGACATTGGACATGTCTTAAAGTGTTAAGGATAAGACTGTAAAGCGCAATAAGCACTAAACAGTAGTTTCAGATTAAGGGTCATCCTCAGACCGAGATTAAGAGAGTCATACAACAACAGGAAATCGAAACTAAGAATAATAAATATAAATGCGAAGAAGACAATTGTCACAGACATTAAATTAATGATGGATAAGTAGAAGTAAGACATAATAGTCATTCCGACTAACAGTCAGATAAATAGATCAGAAGAACATAGACACTAGACAATAGTATCATAAAACAACTTTAGGACTCAGAGAAGATATATATACTAATGTATAGACTCATGATACAGTATATCCGTACAGAACTATAAGCATAAGTACTGAATATCGAGATAAGATATGAACATAGCTTCAGAAATAGTAACCTCATTGGTGTAGATAGTGTAGACTAATCTAGTAAGAATATACAATAGAATGATTAGAAAGTCAGTACCTTTGAGGTAGACCAAACTAAGTTATTGATATACCGTTAAGAATCCTCATGCAGAGACTAAGTCATTAGCATAGTTATGACCCTCTGATCGAATCGTAAGTGAATAGATGACATGGAAGCTAGAATGCTTGGTGAGAATTAGACATCTTGAACTTATGTTCAAGGATGATATAATGTTGATTACGTGGGCGTAATCCATTTTAAGGGGGGTAGAGCGAAAACCGCTTAGCGTATGTTGTGTACTGAGTACATAAACTACGGTGTGCATAGCACAAAAGATTTGAGAATATGTTTTGCATAAACATTTTGAGATAAATTATGGCTATTGCGCACAGAAGATGTGAATACCATACATATTAAGTACCTATCTTGTTAACTGCGGTGTGAGTACAAGTTTATTAGAATTAAGGAAGAGGATTAAGGAGACTTAAGAAATATGGAATATATGAGGTATGAGTCGATATGAGACTATGTGTGAGATAGGAATAAGATAACACTATGGATACTGTTCGATATGAATATGAGGAATAAGATAGTAATGCTATGAGATATAAGATGGTGAGAATTGGTATGAGACGGTTATAGAACTTAGTAGAAATTTAAGTCTTGAGGTAATTACTAAGAGATGAATCGGGAATGTTCGATGGACTGAGTCCACACTTTGGAGATGTATTGATTATTATTAGAAGAACTAAAAAGATAGAAAATTGGACATGAGTGAATTATTTGATGTTTGAAAATGACGTGGGAGGTGGAACTTGATTTTCTAGGGATCAAGGGAAACCGAACACAAATTGGGGTGGAAGGATAGTCCAACACTGATGCTGATCACATCAGGGTTGGATGATTCCTGAAACTCCCTACCAGTGGTCACAATTAAATCACACTGTGGATAGAGGATTTAGGATAAAACGAAATTGGAGTTGATTGTATTTTCAAATAGAGGGAATTATTCCTCACTTGACCTCGTAAAAAGGATTTCCTTTTACTGAGTCTCGCCCATGAAGTCGAGGACGCATGAGCCTTTGTCTTTGGACCGGTGACATGGGGGAATAGAGTTGTTTTTGTATTCTGGCCCATGGTGACGAGGACGAACGAGCCATTGTCTACGGACCGGTGACATGGAGAATACGTTGGAAATTATGTGAATGTTTTAATCATCAAAAGGAACAAAGGGAATTTTGAGTGCTATACATGCTTAAGCGTGTTGTGTGATATTTAAGTATAAGCATATGGTGGATCTAATGATTCAATGAGTTTAAGTATACATAAGTATGATCTATATGATCTATGGAATGAGGTAAGACATGTATTCTAATAAGATAAGATGCATGGGAACTTTGGGGACAAAGTTCTTTTAAGGGGGTAGATTGAAATACCCCAAAACTAAGTATGCTAAGTAAACATCAAATTATGATGTAGTAAGGCTAAAATATGCCTTAGAAAGATTGGTAGACAATTTAAACCAAGGAAAACACAAGAAAACGCCTTAAGGGCAATTTAGGCAAAATGTGCTTTAAGCTTGGAGTGACTTTAATTAGCACCCAAATATCATTATAAGACCTTATTAACATGGTAATGGACATGATAATTAATTAGAAAAGAAAACCAAGCTCAAAAACAAGCTTAAACACAAAATGTGCTTTAAGACTCCTTAAAGCACCTTTTGAGAAATTGTCTTAGAAATGGGTTTTGAGTGGCTAAATGCCCATGATTACACCTTAATCAACATGTGTAATAATTAGTATCACATTAGGAAGTCTAAATCAATGGGAAACCAAAAAGTTCCCGAATATGTGCACTAATTAGTGAATAGTGCTCAAATAGTGCTAGTTTTGACTTAAGTCAACCTTAATTAGCTAAATGGCCAAACAAGGCCTTATGTATGTTAAATACTAAAGGGGGGGGGGGGACGGTTTTAAGGTGATGAGTCACCTTAGGCTTCATCAAATAAGAAAAGAAGAGGAAATAAAGAGAAAAAGACTATTTACCTTTTAAAAGCAAAATATCTTCTTATACCTTCTCTCTCTCCTCTCTTCTTCATTTCACACCTTCACCAACGTTTTATTCCTCCCCTCTCTGCTCCAAAACCGTTCTTTATCCATCCATGGCACCTTCATCTTCATTTGCTCACCAAATACTCATTTTAGCTCCAAATCAAAAAGTGAGCATAGATTACTCTTAGTTAGAGCAAGCTCTTTCATTCTATCTTTTAAAATCTTCAAAAGCTCAATTTGGTGCCATGGAGAAACTCCATTGAAGGGGGAAAATCAAGTTTGAAGATCTCATTTGGTTCTTCATTCATTCAAGGTAAGGAAAGTGAAAGAAAAATCAACTTTCCTGCATTTTTCATATATGGCCGAAAATTTGCCTCGTAAGATGGCTTGTTTTACTCTTGTTCTAGCTTGATTCTATTCTCCAAAGACTTGAGGAGGTCTTGCCTTGCTTCATTATGAAAGCCATTCCAAAATTCAAAGGTAAACACACACTTTTAAGCTTTAAAACACATTTTTAACCTAGGAATGATTCCTTAAGGTTAGTGTATTATTTAGCACTCATGAGAGTCAATGTATATTGATTAGAACATTGGCAAGGAAATCTAAGTGGGTGGCCGAAAACTAAGCAAGGAAACCCAAGGAGAAAAGTGTGAGGAGAAGCTTGGAAAAACAAGGTAAATTACTTACCTTAAGGTGGTTTAAGGTTTAAGGGGGTGGTATTTAGATAAGTACTAATGTAGCCTAAAGCTTACATTATGTAATGGGTTATATAACCTAGGAAAAAGAATTTAAACAATCTTATGAACTTGTGATTAAGGAGCCAATGGGAATGAGTTTGTAAGATAAGTTAAAGGTGGATTCTAAGAGCATTATAACTACTATGAGATTGATGGGTGTAAATGCAGGTTGAAAGCTATTACATGTGGGAAATTCAGTGTTTAAATTCATGTCATTTAAGGGCCTAAAAGCCATGTCATTTAAAGGCCTAAGAGCCATGTCATTTAAGAGCCTTAGTGCTATGCAATTTAAGATTTATTGCACTATATTGATTTCATTATGAATGAGTTGATTTGGGTGAGAAAATATGATGAGAAAGGACTCGATGAGTGTTCATGATTGTATTAAGGGTAAAAAAAACTAAATGTTGGGTGTAGTAATATACTAAGAAAGCCATGTCATAATTTGGAGAGAAAGCTAAGTGTTTAAGGTGTTCTAAGGAGATTTAATGACTAAGGATGTTCTAGTGATCACTAAGGGTTGTTTTGGCGAAAATGGATAAACCATGGAGTTCTTGAGTACTAGGAAGACATAGGAATGTATAAGAGGGACTAGGGGTTATAATGGTGAGTTTTATGCACCAAAACCATGGTTAAGGAAGCTAGGAAACTTGTACAAAGTTTGAAGGAAAAATAAGGTATAATGACATATAAGGATGTAAGCATGTGCTAGATTATATATGGCTTTGAGAAGTTTGAGTAAAGCAAATGGGTGTGCAAAATGATGCTTGAGGAGTAGTTAAGATGGTGGTGAAGAAACACAATGATTAGTTGAGGTCTTAGGCAAAGTCACAAGAGGGAAGTGTAAGGAATCAAGTGTTAAGTGTAAGAATTTTGTAAGAAATTGAGTGCCAAGTTTGGTGATTTTTGAGGAAGGTTTAGTGCATGTTTTAAGGTGTTTAAACATGTAGGAAACATGTGGAAAGATTATGGAATGAGTGGGAAAAGATTGGGGTGAATTTGGAGTTCAAAATGAGGAGAAAAACACTTTGGAAAATAGGTTCTGCTGTGGACAGCCCCTGTGGGGAGGTCCAGGCGAATTCTGCAGCGCATGAAGCTTCTAGTTGGGACCACCCCCAGAGGGGCGGTCCAGTGCAGAGAAAAAGAAAAAAAGTTTGTTTTGGCTTCTAATGATGGGGGATTGAATGGTAATGGTTTAGATGATGTTTAGGCCTTGTTTGGTGACATGTAAAGGCCTTAAGAGGTGTAAACAAGTATGAGATGTAATGAGAACTGATTAACTTACATGATTAAGTTTAAATTATAATGACTTAGGGGTCCACCATTAGAAGAGTGATGATGATTTGAAAGATAAGCATATAAGGACTTAAGAGGTTAAGGTAAATAAAATGGTATTAAGTGTTTAAGGTTAAGTTGGTAAGAATTTAAGAAGAGCTAGATGGAGATTGATATGTAATAATATAAGGTTGTTTAAGACATGTTTGGTGAGTGACAATGATAATTAAGTGGGTGAATAGGTATAAGGAATGAGGAGAAGTGATTCACTTAAGATTAAGTTCATAAGAACTTAAGTGGTATTTAGTTGGAATCATTAGTGATTAAGTAAGCTAGGTTAATTAAAAGTAATTAACCACCAATTTGATGAATGTTTTAGGACTTGGGAATTTGGACTCCAGAGGAGAGTAAGCAACCGAAACGACCAACGGTGAACGGTACAGTTCTTCTTGTGACCTGCTTGCTAACGAGGTGTCCCTCGGCTTGTGTGCTATTTGTTTTTGTGTGCTCACTAAACAAGATAAAGCATGCAACTGGAACATTATGTTTATTGTATTGTTGTGTGATGTTTGAAAACTAACACAACTTACCGTGAGAACCTACTAACTAACGTTTAGTAAGGAATTGTGTGAGACTAAGGAACACTCCCTAATATTAGTTTGTTAAAAACCGAAAGAGGTTTAACCAACAAACATTGTCTTAAGACTTCTACTAACTGGTACTTGGGGGGAGTGAGGAACCCGGGACTGACTCCGGTCATGCATGCTAAGGAAAGGGGGTCGGTATCTAAAGCAGATCCAACTTTCGCTTAAGGACTTGTCTTTGGACTTGTAGCCTAGGGTCGGTTGACCGGCTCAGCTACGTTGGACAGCCAGTCCAAGGTAGGAGGCATTAAGATGGCGTGGGGGATCTAGCCTACATCCCCAACAATTTAAGAATGTTGTTTATTGCCGGTAAGTGTCCTGCTGCTGGCTAGGGTTAACCAAGCCCTACGAAAATAAACAACGAACTAAGGGTTAACCAGTTCCCAATGAGAGAACGGTTGGCATATATGAGATAAGGGTTGAGATAAGTTGCAACCATTCCTATTTAAAGGGTGGTTTGTATTATAAGACCGAGATAAGCTACATCCATTCCTTTTTAAAGGATGATTGTTTCTAAGACTAAGATAAGACTAAGATTGAGGTAAGATAAGGATGGACTAAGATTAAGAGAAACATAACCAAGGTGTTAAATAATTAACCCTCTAATTAAGGGAACGCATTTAAGTCGTTCATGGTGTTTGAACTTTGATTGTTCATAATTGGTTTGTTGTTTATTGAACCTTCTATTATGTTGTGCATCTAATCAACCTCCATGATATCGACAATTAGTCGTCATAGCCACGTTAGCTTGGGGACCATGAGAGGATCGTACCAGCATTCGTGCTGACCGCCTTTGGGGGCTGTTTTTACTACACAGGTGAACGTCAGAAGGCGGCCGTCACGAGAGTAAGATGGGGTAGACGTGATACGGGTTAAGTGTGGCCTACGAGATGTGCATGTACACTCGTATGGCATCTTGAGTTAGTAAGATGTATAGGATGTGGGGGGATTGTAAGAAGGGTATGTATTTGGTTAAGATTTGTATGTACTAATGTTCGGTATATTCTGTCAATCAGACCGTGGCAAGGTCCTGGAGTGTATTGAATTCCGCTGTGACATTTATATATATGTTGTTAAGTTGTGAAACCACATTTGGATTGAGATGGGGTGTTACATTATTACAAAAAATAGTTACAAACTATAAGTTATAAGTTTTTGAATGCAAATATAGATTACTAAGATAATGGATTTTATAATACAAAGTAATATAATGGAAGGTGGGAAAATAATACAATATAATAAATAATGCATGCATACATGCAACTATAGGTTATATACCTAAATTAAATGATGGATAAGATTAAAGAAATATAATGAATAAACTTAACAGTCGAAATAATATGACTTACGAGTTTTAGTAACAAGCCGACTGGTTTAGAGAAACCCGTAACAATTAACTATAGAAATCCGGGGATGAACTGTCGGGGTTACTTGTTATTCGGAAATACCGGATTTAGTTAGTCAAGGAGACTGGCTTATTGTTTTATTACCGTTTAAATCATACTTCAGACGAAGGCGCTTGACGAGCTAGTGGTCTACACTGCGCATCCTTGGTCTAAGGTGTACAGTATGTAAAGGGGTTTGATCCAGGTTGTCCTAAGGAATTCCTTGGGCTCGGATTTGGTTTATATAACTTGTGTGTTATGTGTTTTTGATACGTGTATGTGATATGTGTTACTGCATTGTTTATTTGTGCACGAGCGTCCTACGGGACTAACACTACGTCGGCTATATGTAACACCCCATCCAATATTAACACACTTAACAACAAACTGCAGCGGAAACAAGCTTCATCACATTACTTAACTCGTTGGTGTTACACGCCGTTAACCACCCACGTGGCTAACAAGGCTATTACATATACAATGTATCGGTCTGATGGACTAGATTCCCGAGCGACTACACATTGCTATCCCTTCCCATTAACACAAAACATACACATACCTTCCAACTGTACCGAGTATTCACAAACTAATGCCGATAACAATTTCGGTCTTACTACACCTACTGTACATATACAACTTAAATGATTACCCATGTACAAACGACTACCCCTTCCTACTCTCGAACGGCTTCCAGCTCTTGTACCTGAAATAGGAAAAAGAAGAGAAATGGTGGCCCCCTAGGGGCTCACACCTTGCTGGTATGGTAATCCCTCAGCCCTCATGCTACCGGGCCATGCACAACTAATTGTCGTCTTAGCATGCGGTTGATTATATTTGAATCATGCATGTAAACGAAAACACACAACACATAACATTCCACCACGATGGGCTCAACAAAAATACATCCAACGCATCTACACTTAACAAATCACTCCTTGTTTTCCTTAACCCAAGAGTGTTTCTCCTCTAATGGAGCTACTTCCTTAATAGACGATACTTACCCATTAATCGGGTTATCCTTAAACGCCTCTTATCATACACTGGGATTCATATCCATGATCCACATACTCCACATTTTACAACATATAACATCACACCGCTATAAGAATTACGGCACAACAATAACACATAACACAATGGGTACGGTTCTCTTATGGAACCAACCCAAACATAGTTAATTCACCTGTGAGCCTAGAGAATGATATTACCCTCATGTTAAGCTCGTTATACAACACTCATTACCGTCCTAATAGTCGGACGAGTAACTTAAGTGAAGATGGATCGGATTTAGTGACCCGAACACACCACACAAACACATGTTCCCCCTAAACCAATCATAAGTCAGAATAGCTAAGCTTTGGAGTAAGCTAATGGGAGATCGTAACCCGTGAGGGAAACAACCATAACAGAGAGGAGGGTAAGGATAAAAAGGATACCCACTCCCAACAACGCGCGACCGGCCGGACCGGATTCCTCACCCCTGTTAGTACATATTTACTTTTAGATAAATAGTTAGAGCCCCACTATGGAATCTATCACATCCACACACCAAAAAGGTATTTCAACTGGGTTAAACACACGAGGGGGTCCATACATTCACACACAAACATCACACAATTAACTCACGCATAGCCGTGGTTAGAACGTTCCCATGGTTCGGGTCGTTAAATCCGAATACCGATCTCTCATGTGATCCTAGACTCAGTTAGCTAAGGTTTAACACTTTCGAGGTTAAATGGTATCGGAACTAGTCACGCCACATATATGAATTACTGTAAACTCATTACATATTTTTATCTTATAACGTGGCAAACATTCAGAAAAAACAAAATGGCATACAAGCCCGTGTAATCCGGTAGGACACAGGTTGCAAGAAAACCATACCTGTCACCGGGGTTTCACTCTAACGTGCCATCACATGTTCCTCGTAACATCTTTAAACAACTGGTAACATTACATTTACTTTTATTAACATCGGGGTAACATGATTGTTTAAAGTCTAATGCTCATAACTTATCCCCGTTAACTAGTTAAATAACTTCACATTTTAACTTGTTTTACTTTTACATTTTTAATACAACTTTCCCCCACTAAATTGTCATTATAACTCACTTAACACATCCTTAACAATCTTATAACATCATTACTTAATAATCCCCATCGTCCTATAACCTTAAAAAATGTTTTTGGTCCGACCGACCTTACCGGCCGACCTTACACAAGGTCGGTCCATTCCAGACACAATTCCCGTTCAAAAATTTAGACACGACCAACCTTGCAAGTCCGGTCCCAAGGTCGGTCCATTCCAGAAACTTAATCCGTACCAAAAATATAAGCCCGACCAACCTTGCAAGTCCGGTCCCCAAGGTCGGTCCATTCCAGAAACTCTTTCCGGTAGTGTAAACTGAGCTCGACCGACCTTGCAGGTCCGGTCCCTAAGGTCGGTCGGCTCCAGACCTTTATTTCTAAATTCCCATTTGACTCCAAACTTCACCTCATGTATCCTAGTATGTTCTAACCTCTTTTGGGCACCTCAAACACACCTTAAGACTTCATTAACTCCTTAAATCACCCATTAAAGATCTTCCTCAAGCATTACACAATTCTTATAAATACTAACACTTGTAGTGTTTTTCCTTAGATTTCTAAGTGGGTTTTATACTTATGACAATCACTTTGATTCACCTTAAAACATTGTCCAACTTGTCACACATTTTTTCCAATAAATCTCTTAACACTTGTAACATTTCTCTTTTGGTTTTCTAAGTGGTATTTCACCTATAATGACCACTATACCAAGATGTTTCCTCTACACCTTAGCACCATCTCCCAAGCATCTTTTCTTACTAACTAAATTTCCTTGTTCACACCTTCTTAAAATTCCTTCTCATATCCTTACCTAAACATCATTCATTCCTTATACATCAACATCACCTAAACCTAAAACAAACTTCTCCAAGACTTTATTACATCCTAAAAACACCCATTGGATTTCTAGAACTTCAAGATAGTGCCTAAATCCTCGTAGCACTATATAACACCTTAATACATGTTTTCTTCCCTAGTAAGACACTTGTTCATTTTTAACACTTCCTAGTTCACCAAAACTCATTTAAAACACTTAGAACTTCTTATACATTTTCCAAATTTTGCCATGGGTTCTCCTAGCACATCAACACTCCAAAACACATAGTTTTCACCATTAAACATTCAAGAACACCTAAATCCATCAAGAACCTTCTCACACACAAAACTTCACCAAATTTACACTACATCACAATATAGTGCATAATCAAAATGCTTGGCACTTAGGCCCTTAAATAACATGGCTCTTAGGCCCTTAAATTGCATAAACCATAAACACTGAATTTCCACATGTATATATTGCCTTTGACCTGCAAATACACCCAACAATACATATGCCCTTAATAACTCCTTGAGAGCATTTTACTAGCTCATTTGCCATTGGCTCCTTAGGTATTTTATTAAGCAAATCAAGCTCATTTTTCCTAGGCATTTAAACTACATTGAGATAGTTTGTTTACCTCTTTTCTTCAAGATTTTTACTTGAACACTCTTGTTCTTCCTTGTTTGGAAATCGGCAAGAGTACTTGGCTACTTGTCAATGTTCTAATCAATACACAACTAAAACCAATGAGCATTCAAGCTTCATGCTTAAACTCATTTACAAACCTTAGGTTATATATATTGTCTTTACACATTAGGATAATTGTTTTACCTTGGAATAAAAAGAGAGCTTGAATAAGTAACAAAAGAGAGGACTCCTCCTTGTACTTTGAAGATTGAAATGGAGCTATGAAAGATCAAACGAACACACCATCAAAGGGTGATTCTCGGTTACACACAAAAACAAGAGGAAACATTGATTTTCTTTGGTTTTCCTTACCTTGAAACAAAGGAGAATGACAAGGCATGAAAATATGAGCTCAAGCTCCTTCAATGGTGAATCTCCATGGCACCGAAATGGAGCTTTTGAAGATTTGAAAAGACAAGGTTGTAGAGCTTGGCCTAACTAGAAGAATGGTAGTCTTGAAAATGAATTTGGATCATGGAGCTAGGAGATATAAGATATGGAAGTTGAGAAATGGTGAAGTTACTGTAGCATAACCGATGGAGAAGGAAGAAGAAGATAGATGACTGTGGGAAATGAAGAAGGAAAGAAGAGAATGAGAAGAAACTTGCTTTTGGAGATATTTGTAAGTTAAAGCAAATAGTAACTAGCTTTATCACTTTCTTTCTTTCTTATTAAGATAACAAGGGGGATGACTCATCCCTTGTCAAAAACCGGCCCCCATTATTCACCTAGGGGTGTTTTAGTCTTTGTTGACATTTAACTTACATATATAGACATATGTTATAAACTAGCTTATTTTAGTTACTATTCACAAACTAAAGCACATATTTGTGAAATTTTTGATTTCCCATTGATCTAGACTTCCTAATGTGATACTAAGTAGTACACATGTTGATTAAAGAGTAATGATGCACATCTAGCCACTCAAAACTCATTTACAAGACAATTTTCAAAAATGTGCTTTAAGGCTCCTTGAAGCACATTTTGTGTTTTAGCTTGTTTTCAAGCTTGGTTTTCTTTAGTAATTGATTTAATATGTTCATTAACATGTAAATAAGGTCTTGGTAAGCTTATTAGGTCTTAACCAAACTTATCCCTAGCTTAGAGCACATTTCACCCATATTGGCTTTAAGGTATTTATTTGTGTTTTGTTTGGTTTAATTGTCTACCAAGGTTTCCTAAGGACTTAATTAGCCTTATTAAATCATAATTGAATATCACTAAGTCTTGGTAGGCTCTTTGGGTCCCAACCAAGTTCACTCCAAGCTTAGAGCATGTTTTTGCTCAAACTGTGTCTTAGTGTTTTATTGTGTTTTACTATGTTTTAATTGTACAATGATGTTTCTAGGGCACTTCTTAGCCTTTAAATTCCATAGTTCAATGTTTAAACAACATATCACGGTTTGGGGTATTTCAATCTACCCCCCTTAAAAGAACTTCGTCCTCGAAGTTCACACTTCCCACACATCATTGGATTAGAACACGGGGATAACTTACAAAATAAAACTTTCATAACTGAACGTACTTTACATCACAACCTCGGACTTGACGGTCCGAGCACATATACACATCCATACATAACATAACATACTCACATGATAACCTCGAACTCAATGGTCGGGTATCTTAACAACATTTGCACATACATAACAACCCTTAGACTCTTGGGTCTGGGTAACATAACAACATTTAGACCCATAGGTCTTGATAACGTAACAGCCTTTAGACACATAGGTCTATGTAACACAACAACATTTAGACTCATAGTTTTGATAACATACACTTTTGGAACTCAAGGTCAAAATAAAATTTATTACACATACCACACAACATGTCTTAGCATGTATGGCAACCAAAAAATATCTTTACATACACTGTGATCCCGCAGAACCGGTCGCGATGGACACCTTCCGTCCCCGTTCCTTTGGGAGATCAAAATAATCACTTAAATTTAAAATTTTTCCTTGTGAGGTTAAGTAAGAGAACTTTAATTATGTAAAGTATCTATCGAAGTTATAAATACCAATTCAAAATCCTTTTGAAAACATATACAACTCCGAGTCCAACTTATGCTCTTTGCTTCTTTTCTTAGCGTGGTTAATTGTGACCACTTAAGGGAACTTCAAGAATCTTCCAACCCTGATGTGATCAGCATCAGTGTTGAACTATCCTTCCACCCCAATTTGTGTTCAGCTTCCCTTGATCTCATGAAATCAAGTTTCACCTCCCACTTCAATTTCAAACAACAACTAATTCAAGCATATCCCATTTTTCTATCTTTTTTTGTCAATCTAGTCATAATCATCACATCTCCAAAGGATAGAACTCCGTCTACCAGTTATCTCCATTCACTTTAATCCGGTTACCTAGGGAATCTTATTCCCTAGGTTCTATGTCGGTTTCATACCCTTTCACGAATCATTATATTACATATATACATATACTTGATCAAAGTACAACACACAGTTTCACATTTATACACTGTCGGGGGTTTTGTTCCCCGGGAGTTTCTCTACTCCCCACACTTGTACTATCACACACAACTGTTAACAAATAAACATGCTTATCACAATGGTATTTGCATCTTCCGTGCGCAATTACCACAATTAAACCATGAATGAATGCGTATGTTTACGTAACACACACACCAATCATCAAAACAAATTATTTTGTGCTATGCACATCATAGGTCACGTACAATTGTACGGTAATACACACTAAGTGGTTTTGCACTCTACCCCCTTAAAAGGGATTACCCCCATGTAATCAATCACTGAATCATTGGTTTAAAATGTTCTGCCGTCGTGAAGTACTTTAACTTCCACGCGGTCTATTATGCAATGCATTCTGATTAGAGGATCTTAACCATATTGGCGGTTTAGTTCCTAAACCAAGAATTCTCATTGGAGTTTGCTTTAACTCTTAACTGGTTTCGGCTCTGGCCTGTGAGGCTTCTAGGCATTAATTATTAGCCATTCATTCATGTTCACCATGCACATTCAGCACTTGAATCACTGGCTCACTAGTTTCTGCTACGCAACTCTGACAACTGTAGGGCTTAGTTTGCCCCATTCGTTATTCTTACTGCATTGTACATCTCCCATTTATTGTAATAATGGTTTCTCAAGCGACGCGTGGTATCTCTTACCGTGAGCGAATTGGTGAGTTATTAAACTTCCCATCCACATCTTTGACAATTTACTGTGTATACAGCTATGTATTTCACAATGATTGACTTGTTTCCCTTCCGACTTACCGTCGGTTGAGGTTGAGCTGCTACCTAATGTGTAGCGCTCTCTTGGTTATTTCCAACACTTGAGGTATATTCCATACCGATATTTGGTAGTTAGTGCTACTGTAGTCACTTACTATTAATCATGCCTCCACATTTGGTTTCGTACATGTATTCTTTCATTGGTGCGGCCTTGCATTTCCTATGCATCGGCCATTATAACATTATTCTTCCACAATTAACATGTTCCCAATTCCCAGCTATCCCACTCAATCATTACTATGCAAGTGCAATACCAAAACACTCAGTCATACAGAGTGCAGAGGCGTAAACCCTTGGCAGTAAATCCCTCATGCAATTCGCAACGGATTTCACACTGTGTTTCACTGAGATTCTGATCTCGTAATACTGGCTACTGGCTTACTGCCTAGTTATTTGCTATCACTTATCGGTTAACAATACTTATACAACTGTCGCTTGCTGCGCACCGTGCTCTTACTCATTGCATACACTAACTTACATCGTATTTACTGTCACATTAACTTCCACACATATACTTACATCATTCGTATTATGGTTCGTCACTCATTTGGATGACTACTGAATGCTCCTTGAGCATTGATCATTCGGGTCACAAGCCGGCATTATTCAGCTCGGTGCTTCACTTTATACACACAAGCTACTAAACTAACTGCTCTCTAATAATAATAATATCGTCCATCCTTAACATCTTGAACTTGGTTCACATAACTACCGCTCCAGCGGTTTCACAGTATCGAGAGGTATCCCCACTCATAAAGTAGTGGTTCGTTCTCCGCTCTATTTACTCGTACAACATAAACTTTTGCAATCAATCAAATTACATAACATATCTTGCTTGTGGCTTATAAGCCTTATTGTCTTGAGCTGCGCTCATTGTAGGCTGTCCACACACATGTACTTCTCTGTACAACGTTACATGGTTTGGACGCCATATTGGGTTCCATGACAAGGTCGTTGCATCACGTTTCCTTTCCTGGGATGCCCCTTAGGATTGTCAGTCCGTCTCCTGACAACTTATGTTCAAACTGGGTGTTAGTTTCAACCCTTGTGTTCCTGTCACGTTATTTCGTGCAACAATTGTTGATACGAACACCCTTCAAGGATTGCTCCTGGGTGTTGCTAAGTTATGCCTTTACATCTGGTTCGCACTTATTGGTATATTCAGTTAGCCACGCCATTTTACGTTCTTGACTGGCTTATTATCTTCTTCCGTGAAGATCAACATCGCTGGTAGTGTAGGTAATCAATCTGGGAGTTTCATCCCGCTGATTGCACATTAATGTGTCCACATTAGGCATCTGCTTGCCATGCACAGGCTGGGTCACCATTCCAGCTATCATGTTTACCCCTCGGGATTCTTAAGACATATGTGATGTCTTTACATAACAGTTAGTGCACTTCGCACCTCCTGACTCGTAAACATTTCCTTGAAATGAATTCACTAATTCCTTTAGTCTCGTTAACTTAACTGAGTTCCTTTACTTTAACCATTCTTGGTAATCCGTTGCTCTTGCTTGACTTTTACTGCTGACCGTAGAATGGAGTCAACTACTTCCCGTGTTCCGGACTCTACTTGTATACATATGTGGGGTACCCTACTGATACATTACTACTTACCCAACTAACCCATAAGTAGGTCTGTCAGGCCCACAAGCTTCTATCGGAGTGCGGTCGTCCCACATTACAGTGGTACACTCGTAGTGTCCGTCACACGCCTAGGTGAAGTATTCTGTTGTCAATTCCCTTATATTGTCCTGTGACAATATGAATTCCCTGCTTCCCGAACTTAATCAAGGGAAGGTTTATCCACTGTTGTATCACTATGAACTCCATCCATTCCCTCGGGTCGCTACCCTTGGGTTTACCGGTTTGGTTTAAAAGAAGGTTAGAAATAAACATTGGTTTGAAAGAAAATTTGGTTTGAAAGAAAAGAATTTTGAATAAATCTGAGTTGAAAGAAAAATTTTCATGTTTCACAACGTCTTCTTGCTTTAACCAAGTCTGGTGCTTCTTGCTCACTGGTGTACTCCCAATTATAGAGGTTAGGCTATCAAGCCCTTCCACGGTTATGATGATCTCACTTAACTTCATGGTACTTACCAAGTACCTTGTAGTTTAAAAACTTTCGCGACAGCCCTGTAGCAGCAGCACTTGCCATGGCAAGTGCGCCATGCTAACTGGCTTATCGGTTCAACATTTACCGGTTGCTGGTATGTTTTTTTATGCACCATATTCATTGGCCTTGTTGGCTCTTACTTTAATCTTATAGTCTTGACAATTACACCCTTAGGCGACTTCTCGCTGTATTCACATGATAATCATTAACTAGGGTGTTCCTATTCTGGAAACCCCTTTTACTTAGTATTGTATTCTCCTCGTAGCCCGTCCCACGCATTTGTGTGGTTATGAGACTTGTCTCTTGTTTGGGCACTACGTTGTAGTTCCTTAGTCGGTTGGTATACCGTTGGTGTATTATCTAACAACTGTGGTCCCGTAGACACTCGTCCCGTGTTCCAGTACTTCACTTCTTGCCTGTTGCATGGTTGGTGCGTTGCAAGCTGGTTGTCTCGACTGCTCAGCATGTCGACCCAGGTTTCCGGAAATTCTATTCTCTTATACACAAAATTCTTCATTCTCGTTATTAAATGCAGTTAACGTTGTTCAGATGGAAACCGTCTCCGGGATTCCCAGTTTTCGGGATCTACCGTATGACAGGTTCTCCGTACCTTAGAGGTATTTAATAACAGCCAGATCGGGTATCCCGAGTATGAGAGGACTTCCATCTCTCTAGTGTTGTTTCCCAAGTTATAAAACAAGGATTGTGGAGGGCGGGTTGGACACTGTAGGTTTCAGTACACACTGGTTACTCCTAACTAGCGTATCTCTCACGCTATCATTCAACCTTAACCCAAGGTACAAAAATCCCAACTCGGTACTTCCTAGCTCGGTAATTCAGTCATCAGAGCGATACTTCGCTCTGATACCACTTTTTGTAACACCCTATCCAATATTAACACACTTAACAACAAACTGCAGCGGAAACAAGCTTCATCACATTACTTAACTCTTGGTGTTACACGCCGTTAATGAAATACCCAAATCTAAATAATATTATTTAATCATTATTTATGGAATATAATCCAAATATAAACCATTCATGTACGCATGCAAACCCATGCATGAAAACGTTACGTAAAAAACAGTCGTTTCACCATAAACGCTAAAACGCCTTAGAAGCATATGGTCAAACATGACCTTGTATGACCCTCTAATATTCAAACTAAATGGTCATACAATTATTATATGAATATACAAATATATTCCCTAAGCTATATTCAGTCAAATACGCAAAATGCTCGGGAGTGCTCACACCCGCTCCTTAAAGCACGAAAAGTCCAGAAGAGTGCCGAGGTGGCACGAACTCCTATAAAATTAATTCCTAGAGTTCCTAACATCATTATTTATCATTCTAAAGAGAACCCACGAAGTGGTTTCTCAAAATTCAGCAAAAACCAAAGGAGGATTTCTTAGCGCTCCTTTTTGGCCCGGGAGTGTCCCGATGGCCCGTAAATTATGTCACGGGTTGATATACCCCATATAACTCAATGTAACATCTTAATATATGTTTATTACTACTAATAAGTGTTTACAAACACTTGGAACTCATAAAAACAATTTGTTTCCCAAAATTTCCTTAGAGCACAAAAACACACCTTCGGGTGTCACGAAAACGCGTTTACGCAATTGCCTTGTAGTTTTTGACATACCACGAATTGGTAATATTAAAAAGGGTTAAAATGACCTTCTAAATCAGTTGGTGTGACTAGTCAACAAGACTCTCTATAGGGGCCGATTTTGAGAGCAAAAACTAGTATAAAAATTGCATTAAAAGTTTATGAAAAGCATAGAACATGGTGACTCACCTTCCCATGTGTTATATTACTTAATGTCTAAGTATGTAGGTCTCATTTGACCAGAAAGCTGTCGAAATTAGGCCATGGAATAAGGCCATGTGAGCTAGAACAAAAACAAATGGAAAAAGTAAAAAGTGGATCTAGAATTCACTTTTCTAGATTCCTTCTTT